>JAXQQM020092524.1:0-10101 GCA_034641835.2 Pinus albicaulis
CAAGGTTGCGGGCAAGCTTCACCCCCCCCCCCCCCGGTTCCCGCTCTCGAAACGCGCTCTATTAGGGAGCGTTTTGGGAGCGCTCGAAAACGCGCTCCCAAAAACGATTCCTGAGGGGAGCGTTTTCGGGAGCGCGCTTCCAAGCCTGTAAAAACACTCCCTGCCTTTTTGGGAGCGTTTCCGAAAGCGCTCGGGAGCGAACACTCCCTGAGCACTTCCGGTGTTTAAAAAATGCTTCGGGAGCGTTTTTTAAACGTCGGAATTGGTCGAGGAGCGTTCGCTCCCGAACACTCCCCGGAAAAAAAAAACGTCTCCCGCCGGCGTGAAAAAAATTTGTTAAAAAAAATCGTTTTTTTTTTGGAGAGGGAGGGAGGAGGGTTGGGTTTATAAAGCCCACCCTCCCCTCATTTTGTTTATTGTTTTTAGTTGAGTGAGTGAGAGAGCAAGAGGAACAAGAGGAGCAAGAAGGAGAGCTTGAGAGTTTGGATAGCGGAGCTGCGGAAGTGCCAAGGAGAGAGCAAGGAGCAAGCTGCAAGAGAGCAATAGGAGGATAACAAGAAAGAGGTAGGTCTTCTAATCTAGTTTTTTATTTTCTAGGATGAATTTTTAAGTTGTTCAAAAATGAAACTGAATGTTGCATTTTATTGTGTTGAAAACTTAAAAATTGAATTTTTTTTTTCCTATGTTGCATTTCCTATTCCCATTTGGCATTTCTCCATTTGTTTTGCAGGCTAGAACTTGAAACTTGAAACTTGAAACATCATGGCTATATGGCTAGGGATTTTCCTCATGTTGGTTCATTTCTTTGTAATAATGGTGTTGGAGAGTAGAAGAAAGAGACACATTAGAGAAGAGGAGGAGGATGAAGAAGTGGGTTATGGTGAATTTGATGAAAATCCTAAAGAGGAGGAGGATTATGCTGAGGAGGAAGGGGGGAGTGGAGACCATGAGGCCACAGATACCCCAACTAGACAAGACCAAACTCAGACACCTTTGTGGAAATATGTTCAGAAGCAGGAAGGAGGGAAAGGTCGTGGAACCACTAAATTTCTTTGCCCCCATTGCAATAAAGAATACCATGGTTCATACACCCGTGCGAGAAGGCACCTTTGTGGGAAAATGCCAGGGGATGGAAACAAAAATCTAGGAATCAAAATTTATGTTAGTGTGCCAGCAACACAGAGAGAGAAATATAGAAAGGAAGAGGAGGTTGCCCTATAGAGATCTAAAACATCTAGGGGTTTCGTTGATTCTTATAGACCATCAGGTGCATCACATTGTTAGGTCCCTATATTACTAGTATAGTCCCTTATTGTTGTTAGTGTAACCCCCTTATTGTTATTATTGTACCCTTGTAACCCCCATTTTGTTATTATTGTGCCCTTAAATTATTATTGTTAGGTCGGCTAGGATTACATTGTGGCCCACTAGGATTACAATATGGCCCCATGGACTCCTATATATAGAAAGGAGGTTTTGTAAATTGTATCATCCAAGAATTGTTCATTTATGTAATGTATTGGAGGTTTCCCCCTCGAAGTGGCTCATTTCTAAGGCGCTGATATCTCTTTTCTTCTATTTTTGGAGCTGGTTACACAACATTTGGTATCAGAGCTTTGGATTCTAGGGTTTCGCTGCTCCAAACAGGTCATCGTGGAATTTTCACTATAACTTTTTTTCTACTAAGTTTCAGAAGCTGAAATTTTTAGGGTGTCAAAATCCTGAGAAGCTCTTGCCTAAAATTGGAGCTTGGTTCAAATATTTTCGGAGATATCATCTCAGGAAGTCAGGTATTTTTTCAGGCTCCTAAACAGGTCATCGTGGAATTTGTGCTATAAATGTTTTTCTACGAAGGTTCAGAATCTGAAATTCATATGGTACGAAGCTGAAATCCTGAGGAAATTCTTCAAAATATTTCAGAGCTTGGTTCGCAATATTTTTGGAGATATGATCTGTGGAAGGTAGTGCTTTTTCAGGCTCCTGAATTTCATCTCAAAGAGGTGATCGAAAATATCAATAATTTCCAAATGATTGGGATGTCAGAAAAGGGTTTTACACCGTAATCGTAGTTTATTGGATATCAATTTCAGAGACAAAGGATGAAACAGTGACATGTGGCAAGTCGTACAAGTTCGCTCTACTGAACCAGTCCATAATTAGGTCATTGTGGGAGATTGGACACAACTTTGTCTTGGAAAATCCAAATCAGGTCATACCTGTGGCATTCAAAAGAAAATTCAGAGGGCTACTACAGTGCTGAATTTCATATATTTAAGATCTACAATCACAGAGATAATACAATTTCAATATCGAGCTCCTCAAAGCAAGAAAAAGGTGTGTATTTTTTTCAAAATTGCACAAGTCTTGTTTGAATAATCAAGTTAAATTGATCCCAAGGGCATATTGTAGAATAGATATCAGTATTGGATTCTAAAATGGCCCCTAAAAATAATTCAACACCCATTAAGCCTTCAGAAGGCTCTACTATGACTCATGAAGATGAAGAATGGCAACATGACATATCAAAATTACAAGAGCAAATTTCGCTCTCGCAAAGTACAACAAAAAATGAAATGGAAGTTTTGAAGAAAGGCGTGGAAACTAAGATGGATGAAAGGAAGTGGCTGTTCGTGAAGCGCAAGATGGATGACATGGAAACTAAGATCGATGAGAAAATGGAAAACATGAAGAATGTTCTAAAAGCAGACATGGAAGGTTTGACAAAGTTGATACAATAAATGTTTCCTAATGGTGAAAGATAGTAGAAGAACCTCATGATGAGAACAAAATAAATTTTAATTGTGATTTCATAAACTCTAATGTTGGCGGGAAGAACCACCATATTCCAAAAATGGATATGAGGAAGTTTGATGGAAAGGATCCTGTAACATGGATACTACAGATGGAGCAATATTTTGATCTCCATAACGTACAAAACACACAAAAGGTACGCATTGCAACTTTACATTTAGAACAAAATACATTTGTATGGTATCAATGGTTTTGCTCCCGTAAAAAAATTGTCACTTGGTCAATTTTTACGGAGGAAATGATAGCACATTATGAGGATACAAAGAGCAACACCTTCTTTACCCAATTGATAAATCTCAAACAAAAGGGTTTAGTGGGGCAGCATATTGAGGACTTCCAAAAATTGAATATAAGGGTAACTGATATTCCAGAGGAACACAGGATTGATCTCTTCATAGGTACTCTAAAGGATAACATCCAACATGAAGTTCGTGTTTTGGAACCTGATTCATTGGAGAAGGCATTCAGGTTGGCAAGAAAAGTTGAATGTAAAATTATGGTGACAAGGAAGCCTACCACTCAATTCTATAAAGAAGGAAGTGTTGCTATGCCTAGATTTCCACAACCTACAAGGTTGACACCACAACAATTGGAAGAAGAAAGAGCAAAAGGGCTTTGCTACAGTTGTGATAGCAAATACACTAAAGGTCATAAGTGTGTTGAAAAGAAATTATTTTACATAGATTGTGAAGAAGAAGAAGAAAATGAACAAGAAGAGGATACACACCAGGAACCAGCCATAGAAGAGGAAGAAATGAATCCGACCATATCATGTAATGTACTGGCAGGAATTACCACTCCTCAAACTCTCAAGATAGCAGGACAGATCAAGAAGAAAAAGGTAATAGTGTTGATTGATTCAGGTAGCACCCATAATTTTGTTCATTGTAAGGTAGCCAAGGAATTAAATTGTTTCCTATACCCAGCACCAGAATGCCAAGTGATGGTTGCAAATGGAGGAACTATAAATTGCTCTGGGAAATGCCATAATATCAAGCTAACCATGGGGGAATATGTATTGACTAGTCCAATGCTTTCCATTGCTATGGGAGGTGCTGATGTTGTACTAGGAGTACAATGGTTACAATCTTTGGGGACGGTAGCTTTTAATTTTCAAGAACTTTTCTTGAAATTTTTTTCAGAAGGAAAGGAAGTCGAATTACGGGGTATTGAAGGGAAGCCGTGAAGGATAATAAGCTCTAATGGCATGACAAAGCTTCTAAAGAAAGAACAACGAGGCGTAATTGCACAATTATGCTCACTAGAAGTTCCAACATCAAAATCATCTATTTCTGCAGATCTCCAACAAGTCTTGGCCAATCATTCCAAGGTGTTTGAAACTCCCAAAGGACTCCCACCTATTCGTGATCATGATCATGCTATTCATTTGATTCCAGGAAGTGTTCCTCCAAACATCAGGCCTTATAGATATCCTTACCTCCAAAAGAGCGAAATTGAACGTATGATTGCAGAAATGTTAGAGGCGGGTATAATTCAACCTAGTCAAAGTTCTTTCTCTGCTCCCGTAGTATTGGTACACAAGAAGGATGGATCATGGAGAATGTGTCCGGATTATAGGGAGCTCAATAAGCTCACCATTAAAGACAAATTTCCCATTCCTGTGATTGATGAATTATTGGATGAATTACATGGAGCAATTTATTTACCAAGTTGGATCTTCGTTCAGGATATCATCAAATTAGAATGAAGACTGAAGATATTCCAAAAACAGCATTTCGAACTCATGAGGGTCATTATGAATTCTTGGTCATGCCTTTTGGCCTTACCAATGCACCTTCTACATTTCAAGGGTTGATGAATTCCATTTTCAAACCCTTCCTTAGAAAATTTGTGCTAGTATTTTTCGATGATATACTAATCTACAGCAAGTCTTGGAAGGATCATGTTGAACATGTTGACAGGGTGCTCAAACTATTGCAGGAGAAACAATTATATGCAAAAACATCCAAATGTTTCTTTGGAGTACAAGAGGTGGAATATCCGGGTCATATTGTATCTCACGAGGGTGTTAAGGTAGACCCTAACAAAATTAAAGCCATTAAGGAATGGAAAGTCCCCACAACCATAAAGCAGTTGCGAGGATTTCTCGGGTTAACAGGGCATTATCGCAAGTTTGTTAAGAATTATGGGAGAATAGCAACACCTCTAACAACATTATTGAAGAAAGATGCATTTTCATGGACTCCTGAAGCAACTAAGGTCTTTGAACATCTTAAAGAGGCAATGTGCCTAGCACCGGTCTTAGCTACGCCAGACTTCACAAAAACCTTTATTGTGGAATGTGATGCCTCAGGAAATGGAATTGGTGCAGTTTTAATGCAGGAAGGAAGACCCATTGCTTTTGAAAGTCGTCCAATCAAAGGAAAGTATTTACATAAACCTATTTATGAGAAGCAAATGTTAGCAATACTGCATGCACTAAAGAAATGGCGAACTTACCTAATGGGAAGACACTTCAAGGTAAAAAATGATCATGATAGTCTTAAACACTTTTTGGAACAAATACTATCTTCAAAAGAGCAGCAAAAATGGGTCACAAAGATGTTGGGTTATGACTTTGAAATAATATACAAAAAAGGGAAGCTAAATGTTGTTGCAGATGCACTCTCAAGAAAGAATGAAGATGTGGAAGCATTGCTTTGTGCCATTTCTATTATCCAACCAGATTGGATAACCGAAGCAAGAGATGAATGGAAGAAGGACAAAGATGTATGGACACTCATTCAAAAGTTGCAGCAAGATCCTAGTACATCCGATACATTTAGTTGGAAAAATGATTCCTTATGGTACAAAGATTGCTTATATCTTTGTAAGAATTCCCAACTAAAACAAAATATTCTTTTGGAATTGCACACTTCTCCTTTAGGAGGACACTCAGGATTTTTAAAACTTACCACAGGGTGAAGAAAGAATTTTTTTGGGATGGCCTTAAATCTGATATTCAAAAGTTTGTGGCGGAATGTTTGGTTTTCCAGCAGAATAAAGTGGAAACAATTAAGACCCCGGGACTTCCACAACCTTTATCCATTCCAAGTCAACGTTGGGAGGAGATTTCAATGGATTTTATCACAGGTTTACCTAAGTCTGAAGGAAAGAGTGTCATCATGGTGGTAGTTGACAGACTTACCAAGTATGCACACTTTTGTGCATTATCTCATCCATTTAAAGCAAGTACAGTTGCTACTACATTTGTGGACAGAATTCAAAAGCTACATGGAAGCTCAAGGGTTATTGTGAGCGACAGAGATCCCATTTTTACGGGAAATTTTTGGATGGAGTTATTTTCTTGTTTGGGTACTCAATTAGCTCATAGCTCATCTTATCATCCTCAATCTGATGGTCAAACTGAGATAGTAAATAAATGTTTGGAAGGATATCTTCGTTGTTTTGTATCCGATAAACAAACACAATGGGTCAAGTGGTTACCTCTCGCTGAATGGTGGTATAACACTTCCTTCCATACTGCAGCAAAAATGACCCCATTTATGGCACTTTATGGATATCATCCACCATCGATTACATCATCTTTAAGGGAAAATTCGAAGGTTCAAGCAGTCGAAGATCACATCAAGCATCAACAAGAAGTTCTCCAAGTCTTAAAGGATAACCTTAATTTGGCACAAAATCGAATGAAACAACAGGCAGATCAACATCGCAGCGAGAGAAGTTTTGAAGTAGGAGATTGGGTATTTTTACGGCTACAACCATATAAACAAATGTCCCTCAAGCAAGCTAAGAAGGATAATAAATTATCGCCAAAGTACTATGGTCCTTACAAGGTGTTGCAAAAGATTGGTACTATGGCATACAAATTGGAGCTTCCTGCTTCTTCACGAGTGCATCCAATTTTCCATGTTTTATGCTTAAAGAAGGTTATAGGTGAAAATATTCCAGTTCAAACAATATTGCCAGAACTTGATGAGGAAGGAAAAATCATATTGGAACCTGAAGCGGTCACGGAAACAAGAACTCGACAACTACGGAATCGATCAATTTCAGAGTATCTCATCAAGTGGAAGAACTTACCCACCGAAGATTCTACATGGGAGGATGAGAATTTTATACAGAAGCACCCAGAGCTACTCAAGCATTGAGGACAACACTTTTTTGAAGGAGAGGGGCATGTTAGTCCCTATATTACTAGTATAGTCCCTTATTGTTGTTAGTGTAACCCCATTATTGTTATTATGGTACCCTTGTAAACCCCATTTTGTTATTATTGTGCCCTTAAATTATTATTGTTAGGTCGGCTAGGATTACATTGTGGCCCACTAGGATTACATTATGGCCCCATGGACTCCTATATATAGAAAGGAGGTTTTGTAAATTGTATAATCCAAGAATTGATCATTCATGTAATGTATTGGAGGTTGCCCCCTCGAAGTGGCTTATTTCTAAGGCGTTGATATCTCATTTCTTCTATTTTTGGAGTTGGTTACACAACACACATCATGGACAAAGAAGTCCAATAACTTCCACCTATGGCAGTGGTTATGGAGGCAGTGGCACAGCTGGATTAAGGCGTAGAACAATATCTGATTTCCTTGACGAAGGGTG
Organism: Pinus albicaulis; assembly: GCA_034641835.2. Lineage (NCBI taxonomy): Eukaryota > Viridiplantae > Streptophyta > Pinopsida > Pinales > Pinaceae > Pinus > Pinus albicaulis. The sequence goes on from JAXQQM020092524.1 coordinate 7,390, forward strand.
TAGGAATGATGTGGATTCAAAAATTTTCCAGTTTCTATATGCATGTGGGGTGCCATTCAATGTTCTTCGCTCACCTTATTGGCATGAAATGGTTTTTTCCATTAATGATGCCCCCAAAGGATACAGGAGCCCTGGGTATGACAAGGCTAGATACGCAGGTCTTAATCATGAAAAAGCTAAAATAAACCATTCTTTGGCTAGAATGACAAATTCGTGGAATGAGCATGGGGTGTCCATTGTCTCTGATGGATGGACCAATGTAAAAGGAAAGCCATTGATAAGTGTTTTGGCTGTGTCGGTTAGTGGTGCAATCTTCCTGGCAGCATATGATTATTCAGACAAATTCAAAACCGACATTAACATTGCAGAACCATTACTTGATATAATTGAAAAGACTGGGCCATACAATGTCATACAGGTCATCACTGATAATGCTGCTAACTGTAAGGCAGCAGGAGCAATTATTGAGGATAGATACCCCAACATTTTTTGGTCTGGGTGTTTGGTTCACACAATGAACCTTTTGATGCATGATATCATCAAAAACAAACAACCTCAATTCAAATGGCTTGGTGATTTGTACAAGAGAGGTGAAAAAATGATAAAATTTATTACAAATCATAGCAATACCCATGGGCTTTTCCGTACTCACTCCAAATTGGAGTTGTTGAAGATAGAAAAGACTAGATTTGCTAGCTATTACCTCACCTTCAGGCACCTTTTGAAGGTAAGAGAGTCATTGGCTGCAATGGTATCAAGCCCACACTGGCAAGTATTAAAGGACAGGGCAGCGACAATAGTTGACAGGCAAGGTTTTGAACATGTGGAGGAGACCACCCTTGACCCTTTGTTTTGGGCACGTGTGAGGGAAATTTTGAACTTCACCAAGCCCATTTATCACATGATTCGGTTTGCAGATACAGATAAACCAGTGATTGGGGAGGTTTATGAGCAGATGGATAGCATGTTGGGCGAAATAAAAGATGTTGTTAAGGATAATGATCCCAACTTGTATGCAATGATTCACGATTGTGTGTGTGCACGGTGGAATAAACTCAATGTTCCACTACATGCCTTGGCATATATCCTTATGCCAAAATACTACTCTCCATCTTGATTGGGCCAACCTGCACCTGGAGGTGGGGTTAGGATCAAACCTCACACAGATCCAGAGGTACAACAAGGATACATGAAGGCATTAGACAAGTTGGTACCCGACAGGGAGGAGTGTGCTAGATTGCGCCTTGAATTAGGCAAATACTTCAGTTGCACTGCTAACTTTGGTTCTTTCTATGCAATGGAAGACAGAGACAGATTTGATGCTCTCACATGGTGGGAAGCATATGGCGGCATGGGACTTTTGCCAAAGTTGGCAAAAAAAGTTCTCTCACAGGTTGTGAATACTTCTTCTACAGAGAGTTGTTGGAGCACCTACAACTTCATACATAATGTGAGAAGAAACAGGCTGAATGAAAACCGAGCTGAAAGCTTGGTTTTTGTGCATTACAACTTGAGGTTGTTGAGCCATTACTGTGATCGGGCATATGAGAATCAATTATATAGAGTCTGGGACAACAACCCAGAGGATGATAATTTGGAGGACGGCATGGTACATATGGAAGAATTGGAAGTAGAAATTTTTAGGGATGATGATGAAGCATCAGCAGCACCGCCACACACAAGGCCAGTCCCACCATCCAGTAGCAGTGCGGGTGCCAGTGCCAGTGCCACTCCTTGATATCCAACTATTGTTCCTTTGCAGATTCAGCCTCCACCTTCTAGTCATGGTCGTGGACGTGGTACTCCTGAGAGTACTAGAAGACCATCATTTCCTCGTGGCTCACACAAATTAGACATTTCTCGTGGGCGTGGCAAGGGGCCAGCCAATAGATAAAATAGATTTGTTGTTTACTAGTCTTTTCTATTTTCTATTAGTTTTTATCTTTTATAATTGTTGACAGTTGAATAGTTGAAACTTGACTCTTTCATATATTTAATGACAATTTAAGTTTGAAGTTTGAATTTGAAAGGTGAAACTTTGAAGTTGGCATTTATAAGTTTACAAGTCATTATGAATTATGAATATGATGCTTCATGAAAGTTATATGGTGATCAATGAATCAATGATGATAAATGCTATATATCAATGATGATAAATTGTATATATTGGATTTTGAAATCAATGAATCAATGATGATAAATGATATATATCAATGATGATAAATGTTATATATTGAAATTTGAAATCAATGAATCAATGATGATAAATGTTATATATCAATGATGATAAATGTATATTGAATTTTGAAATCAATGAATCAATGATGATAAATGAATTATGATATATATCAATGATGATAAATGTTAGATATTGAAATTTGAAATCAATGATGATAAATGTTATATATTGAATTTTGAAAGCTTGAAACATTTAGATTGATGATTCGCGAGACTCAAGAGCCAATATGTTGTATGCTTCCAACTTGTGGGCGTGGTTGATGAAGATTATAACTTCTAGATGATTGATGTTATATGATTCAATCTATGTTTTTTATGTCTAATTCATCATTCTACATGTTTTTGTTGACATATATGCATCAAAATATATATATATATATATATATATATATATATATAAACGCTCCCTGAAACGCTCTGGACTGGGAGCTTTTGAAAATGGTGCTCCCGCTTCGGCTCCCAAGTAACCTTGGG
>JAXQQM020071211.1:0-83471 GCA_034641835.2 Pinus albicaulis
TTCTAAGAGACCCATATACAAAAACCTATCTCAGTTTTTGCAAAGTGGTTTTATAATGAGAGATACATGCGCATCTTTACAGGCCATTTTTCAGACTCTGTAAAACTCTGTTTTACACATATCTTTTACAGAGAATATTATGCACAGCTGGAGAGGAATTTTAGGAAAGTGAAAGAGGTTTATCTCTAACTCCTTCTAATCCACAATAACCTCTTTCACTTTACATATCTATTACGGATTCATAAATACGAAGATAGACTGGAAATAGTTTGCAGAATTGTTGGGCGAATGCACAAAGAAAGAGACGATTAGTGACTTGGATGCCTCATCCATAAATAAGAGTTGGATCAGTTAATTCTCCTCTTTGTCATGTATCCGCTAAAAAAACAGTTATAATGGTTCCAGTGTCCTTTACTGGTTCTATTTATATGTAAATAGTTGGAGAAGTTGTGAACCAATTTTGATATTTGTTTAAAATATTTACGTTTAGAATTTGCCTGTCTCACTCTTGGAAAATTTGGGTGGATTCTATTATATGTATAACAATTACAGAAGTTCAGGAATAAAAACTTGGACAATTTACTTGTGAACTATGGATGACGTTTTTGAAGCCTTTGGACTTGTTGCAGGATTCATGTGTTAGACTTCAGTTCAATAAGTTTTCCAACCCTTGTGTTTAAACTTTATATTAGTTTATGTTATCATCATATCCGTTTCTGAATAGTTTACATAAAGGATTGAAACTGAATTTGCTTAATTGTACTCTGTTTTCAAATGTGATTATTCTCGATGTTTTCTTCTGGATTAGTTATAAGCATGAATTCTTAATTGCTCATGTTTTGCTGATTTAAACATTGTTGATTACTGTAACAAAGAATCCTTCATTGCTCTTTGCTTGTAGTCAATTCTCTTCTTTCTCTTGAATATGGTGAAAGATTCTTAGCTGCCTTTCATCCCTTCAAAACCATCCATCCACTTTAAATTTGAAGGATTGTTCTCTGTCTAGCTATCTTGCCCTGTAATACCATCTTGTGTTTAGAAAAGAAATCCAGTAAAGCCATCCTTAGACTCCATAGCCCAATGGACCGAAAGCCCTCAACCTTGCCCTTAGTTTGTGGATTCCACCATTTTCCCAAACCAAACTTTGAATCTATAACTAGCCTAAAATCATTCAAAACCAAAGATAAATCATAAAGAGAGAGCCCTCTACGGATGCGGAGGCTAGATTACGCATCTAAAAGGTTGGTTTGTGGACACCTCGGGTATACTTTCCTCTTACACAACTTCTGGAAAACCCTCAGGTGATAACACATCCACAGTCATTTCCAGAGCTTTTTTTTTAGAGGAGGAGCCATATATTTCTCTAGGAGATCATCAAAGGAGATCCCGGAGCTTCTATTGCAGATTTTGGCATTAGGCCACTGTTTCATCTTATTCCTAGTGCAGTCCCTTCCTCTTACAACATTATTTTCAGAGAGGGTTTGCAGGAGGAGTTCACATGGTGCACTAGAGAGTGCAATCTTCAGTGAGAGGTGCAGCCTTTGACTTTGGAGATCATTGGAGGAGGTTTCTACTATTGTTTTAGCATTCACATCCTTCTCCCATGTTGTATTGTATTTGAGTTGCAGTTGTTGCCACTGCAACTCCGACATTTTGTATATTTGTCATTCTTGTATAGATTTCATCCAATCCTCTTAAATATTTGATGTCATGTATTTTCTGGGGTTGAGATCTCACTCCCCCTTCTTTATTTAATTTGATATTTCTATATCCTTGTGTTTACATCTATTTGCAGTCATTTTCCATTATAGGCTGCACAGTTATAGAGTTTTTGGCTTGTGTAGCAGAGTATTTTCTTCATTGCATGTACACTTTCCTCTGAGGTTTCTTGGAGTCCACCATGAGAGGTATTTTCCTCCAGGATTTGTATATCATTTCGTGAAACATATTATATATTAGATTTACACTCTTCTCACATTTCATGTGTAAATATATTTCATTGTTGTTGCTACTTTTTTAAGTTCATATGTTGTTGTAGCTCACCCTTTGAGAAAGATCTTCCTAAAGGAATGAATATTTACATAGCTATAGGCAGAGTCTGAGTAAGGGCCAGGAAGACTCTGGTTCTCACCCTCTCTTTAGAGGTGAAATAACTAGTAAAATCCCTCTCAGTCCATCTTTGACATAGCCTTGTTCATATTTCCGACAAAATGATTTCTTCAGCGGTGAAAAATCTGTTGATTTCCATTTTGGAATATTACAGTGGTATCAGAGCTTCAAACTCTGCTCAGCCTGTGAAGTTCAAATTTCAGAGAAGAATAGGTCAAGATGATGCAAGGATGAGATTAGTCTCATCAATTTTTAGATCCAGCAACAACCTCTCCAAGGAGATTGAGGAGACAGAAAAAGGAGAAGAGGAAGGACCATGCACTTCTTATTCTCACAGAGAAGCAAAGCAGAAGCATGAAGAGCAGTTGGAATTTGAAATTCTAAGTGAGTATCTTGCTGAATATGGAGAAAACCCTAGAGTGTTTCAAGGGACTCTATCTTTTTCACACTTTGTTCAGCAAAAAGAGGAAAGAAGACCCCACAATCATGGGAGGATGAAAGGCAATAGATTTCTATTGTCTACTTTTGATGGGTCACCCACATGTGTAGCAGGGGCTTGCGTGAAGAAGCTAGAGGATGTTTTCATGCTACATCCTATAGTAGACAGAGAGGCTATAACAATTGCACCACTGCACCTTGAGGGAGACGCAAAGATTTTGTGGTTCAACCATGGGAGGCATGCAAGGGTTTCTCCTCTTGCTGATTTTTCTCAAATCCTGGTCAGAAGATTTGGCCAAAGGAGGGAGGAGACCTCACCACCAGAAGAGAGGGCACATGCCAGCACTGTCACATTCATGGAGGAGAAGCCTCCATCTTCAGCATCTAGGGCAGCCAACACATTTTAGGAAGAGACTCTTGCAGCCACACAAGACTCTTCCAAAAATTTACCAAGGTATGCATGAGTTTTCATTTCCTGTTGATTCAATACATTCCATGATGGATTACATACCATGGCAAGCTAATTGTATAGAGAAGAAGACTTCTACTGTGTTGTGCCACCTTGAGGAAAGAAACCCTCATTATCCTCATGCACCATTGATGAGAAATGTACCACATGTGAGGTTGGGGTTTAGAAATTTTGTCATGGAGGAGATTTCATTTCAATGTCCCATGAAATGAAAAAGGAAGAACTTGTTTTGGGATGATGGTAGCTCTTGTGGGAGAGGTACCAAGTTGCAGAAAGATGAGGAGCATCCACTAGGATCTAAGTGGATGTGGATGGGGGGAAAGAGGATGGTGAGCGTCTTGCAGATCTATGATACAGGGAAGCAAGAAGCTATGTTGCATTGGTTTCTCTTGAGGGAGTTTGACCAACATGTGACCTACTCCTTTTCATGGGGTTTGAAAGGGAGGAGGAGATGGCAGGATACTTACACCATGAAGCAAAAAATAGCATGGGTGCATTATGATGGGATGGAATTCGTTTTACCATTCTTCATGTTCGCATTTCATATTTGGTGTGGTGGAAGTATGGAGGAGCAACAAACATCCTCGTTGCTCAGATTTTTTTTGGTTGTTGCAGGAGCAAGAGGAGGCACTAGCATAGTGCAAGAGAATTTCTCTTTGAAATTAGATGCCCATGCAGCACCTTCTTCATGGGAGGGGCTCGACATTTGCAACAACATGATGGGAGGAGTATTTGACAAGATTCATGTCAAAGAGGGGAGCTTTGAGATGACAGTGGCCCTACTCCAAAGGCCAACAACGTTGTCACTTGAGAGCTTGGATTACTTGCTGAAGTGTTCTCAAAACCACTTCAAAAGTGACATGTCTTGGAGGAATGTATGAGAGGAGGATGAGGAAGTAATTGATGGCAACATCCCTTGATATTTTTTTATTATCTTGGCTTGGGCTCACAAGCACAAGAAGAGACACCTACATGCAACAACTATGGGTTCTTCTTCCGAGCATTCTCATGCATACTATCTACTGATGGAGGAGTCCACTTGGGAGGGCATCCTAATGGATTTATATCAACATATGGCTAGATGCATATCCAAAGAGATGATGAGATGGTTGGCACAACCACTCCCCTACTATTTTGTAGTAAGGGGGAATTTTCACTTGAGCCATTTCAGCTCAAAGTCCAAAGTACATGATGAGGGAGGTAACCATTTGCTTTATGTTTTACACTCTCTTACCTTTGTGATAAGCATGTTATATCAAGGAATATTTTTCTTTCTTGCACATTATGTCTGGTTATACTTATGGTCTATTGCAGCAAAACTGATGGCCATCTTATTGGTGGATTGTGGGGGAAAGCCACATGGTTTTTGGTGTGCACCTTTGGCACCAAAGTATGTTTTCATGGTCACATCTTGCAGGATGAATGTGACAGCAAAAAAGTGGCTGAAAAGACACTTGTTGCATCATATATTGAGGTAGGACAATGATTCCCTGTGCTGGTTCCATGCATGGAACTATATTTCACCTCCTTGCTCTCATAATTTTATGCTTCCATATTTTGCTATTGGAACGTTGTTCAAAGAAGTAAACCTTGTTTTGAAGGATGGAAATTAGTTGATGATGCCCATTGTGAGTATGATTCTCCCTATTTTACATGTTGTATGTTTCAGGAGAAACAATGTGTAGCCCATGATTTCCAAGCTTCAACTCTTTCCTTCATGTGGAAGGAGCTATTTAGAGATTTAAAAATTTTGGAGGAGACATTTCATGGTTTGTATGATTGATGGGGTGGCTTGGGTATCTTTTGAAGACCATTTTATTTCAGCCATATATTAGCAGTAGCCCCATATGCATCATAAGGAGGGATAAACTCATTGGTTGGATGTGCCCTTTGGGAGGAGGGACCTCCACTGTTTCTGCAGCTCATGCTCCAAGGGGAGTATGGGAGATGATATGGTCATCATGTTCAGTCATTTGTTTTTCCATGAGGTGAACCATATGATTGTTTGGATGCCATATGATGATGAATTCCAACTCATCACATATGAGATGATTTGGGCCAGCATGATTTGCAGTGTTGGAGGAGAGATCCTTGGAGATCTAGTCTTCATATTGCCACTTGAGGTCAAGTATTTTGTAGCCCAGGATCTGCATACACTCTTCACTTATCCTAAGTGGAGAAGAGGACAGCATGGGGTAGGCTATTTTTTCTACCAAGATCAGAATTTCATCCCACCTTTTCTACTTGAGCACAAGGTGGAGGAGTATTTTCAAGAGTTTCCTAGCTGGAGGGTGACTCATTTTGCTTGGTTGATTGCTTGGGGATGGAGGATATACATGAGGATATTTCATACTCCATGCCTTGAGTGGAGGACCTTCTTTCCAGTTCATCCTTGCTCTTGCTCGAGGACAAGCAAGTTTTGGGAGGGGAGGACTGTAATGTTCCAAATTTTGCAATAAGGTAATTGGAACATTAATTTTTCTTTTATGATAATACAAGGAATAAAATGGGTAAGGGAGCCCATGTAGCAGCAAAATAAACTCTCCTAAGGTGGAAAGAGTCACTTAAGTGGCAAAATTTGGCATTCCCTAGTATGAAAAGGGCCAAAAGCAAGCTAACTAGACCATGGTTTACCAAGTCAACAACGTGGCTTAGAGGAGAAGCTTGCTCATGAAGACTGCACAGTTTGGAAAGGAGGGAAATTAGAGGATGAGAGAAACCCTAATGGGTGGAGTTCATGGAAAGGAAGAATTCCTTGCATAAAAAGGTGAAGGAGAGCCATTGTTTATTTCATGCTTGAGAATTTAGATTTTCTCTCTTTATTTGTTCAACTGAGATAGCTTGTGGTGCTTAGAAGAAGAGGAATTCCTGTTTAGGAGTTTCCTCCTCTTCCTTGGGAGGCCTTCGAGGAGTTGTTCTTCATATTCCTCACATCTTGTATTGAGGCCAAAGCATTCATCTTCAGATACTACGTTATTTTGTTGGGCAGAAACACTAGAGTTGCTAGTGTTGCAGTGACGGACCATCCACACTCATTTCCAGAGCTTGTTTTGTAGAGGAGGAGCCATCTCTTTCTTTAGGAGATAAGAAAAGGAGACCTCGAAGCTTCTGTTGTGGATTATAGCATTAGGCCATTGTTTCATCTCATTCCCAGTACAGTACCTTCCTCTTACAGTGTTATTTTCAGAGAGGGTTTGCAGGAGGTGTTCACATGGTGCACTAGAGAGTGCAATCTTCAGTGAGAGGTGCAACCTTTCACTTTGGAGATAATTGGAGGAGGTTTCTACTATTGTTTCAACATTCACATCCTTCTCCCATGTTATATTTTATTTGAGTTGCAGTTGCTGCCACTACAACTCCGACATTTTGTATATTTATCATTCTTGTATAGATTTCAGCCAATCCTCTTAAAGGATTGATGTCATGTATTTTCTGGGGTTGAGATCTCACTCCCCCCACATTATTTGAGCTGATATTTCTATATCCTTGTGTTTACATCTATTTTTAGTCATTTCCCCATATAGACTGCGCAGTTATAGATTTTTTGGGTTGTGTAGCAGAGTATTTTCTTCATTGCATATACACTTTCCTCTGAGGTCGCTTTGATTCCACCTTGAGAGGTCTTTTCCTCCAGGATTTGTATATCATTTGCTGCTACATATTATATATCAGATTTACACTCTTCTCAGATTTCATGTGTAAATATATTTCATTGTTGTTGCTGCTTGTTTAAGTTCAGATGTTGCTGTAGCTCACCCTTTGAGCAAGTTCTTCTTGAAGGAAGGAATATTTGCATAGCTATAGGTAGAGTCTGAGTAAGGGCAAGGAAGCCTCTGATTCTCACCCTCTCTCTAAAGGTGAAATAACTGGTAAAATCCCTCTCAATCCATCTCTGACATATCCTTGTTCATATTTCTGAAAAAATGATTTCTTCAGCGATGAAAAAGCTATTGATTTCCATTTCAGAATATTACATGAAAACTCCTAATTTTCTCGTAGATAGCTTTTCATCGAACGAAATGGTATATTTTGGCATGTAGCTTGCACTTAGGGATTTTTGAGATCCAAATTTTGGTAGGACCTTGGAATTGAAACATAAATACAATATCAACTTAAAATTTACTCAATTAAACTAAGGCAATATTGAAACCTAACGAAACATTTACTGGTCTAAGTTAGAGACGTGTTTTGACGTCTTTAAAGCTAGTAGCTGTCGCTTTCCATCTGGCATCAGAAAAAACTATTACGCACTTGCACTCCCTATACCATTGAGTATATAAAGGGAGACCCCTCTAGGTTGCAATCCTTTTATCCGTAGGAAGCCGAGTCTATCGCCTTGTAACCGTGATACACCGAACACAACATTCGGGGACACTACCTTCACGTACGTCAAGTCCCTTGGTCGATTCTTCTTTCATTTAATTACCAAGATGTATATGGAAGTTCACGGAAACCTGGTACACCCTTTTACCTAGACTACCTGAGCAGTCATTTTTTATCTTTATTGACTCCATAAATTTGAAAAGATCATCGAGCACTTGTCCTTTCACGCTCGCTTAAAATTGAAAGTGACTAGAGTCATATTTTGTCTATTTATTGACTCTTAAAACATGAAACAACAAATTTTTGGTTTCAATGTGGTAAAATAAACTACCTACGATTACACGCTCATTAAAGTTTGATTACTTGGCCTGTCTTTGTTTTCCTTGGTTTTGGTCCAAGAGTCTTCATTTTCGATCTTTTTTCCTTTTCTGGTGTGCTACAGTCATAGTGGTGGAACCATCAGTTTCATCTACTGGTAGTCCTTTCTCGGACGATTCATCGAAAACTTCTCAAACCTCTAGGTCTACCGAGCTTCAGTAGCATGTTATCCTATCAGAGTACCCCTTTGGAGAATTGATTGATTTCACTTGGCCTCTTTAAAACGCTTGGTTTGGGTTTGGGGTTAGAAAACATTTTCTCCCTCTTACATCAGGATTTCCATTTTTGGCTTCTATCATACCTCCTAGTCCCCGTAGTTTTTTACAAGATCTCATGGTGGATTAAGATATGGACTCGTCTAGTCCTACTGGAAGTGAGGGGATTCCTATTTCTGATGAAGAATACCAACTTTTTCCAAAATACATCCATCAAGAGCCTGCCCAATCTTCACCATTAGTGTCACTTCCAGCAGGATATAGGTCTTTGGGTCAGATTATGGCTAGTATTGCCTCCATGGCAGCATACACTCCATCGAGGGGGCCGACCCTCCCATCATTAGGGATGTTGCTGACGACACCTATCTCGTCGATGCCTTTTGTTATGTCTATCCCAACTAGGCCTACTATCTGTGTGGCTACATCGACACCAGTTGTCACCACTCAGTCGTCAGGAGTTTTGCCCTCGATAGAGACTTCGATTGCCATGGCAATCCCTAACGGCCTTTCTTTCGAGGAGTATCAACTGGTTGTTCAACAGCAAAGCTTTGAGCCTTATCAGTCCCCTCAAGATTCTGGTCATCCTTATCTTTCTCATTATGACACAGTTGGTAGCCTAATTTATTCACTTCCATTTCATTATGATGAGCACGACAACCCTATCTATTTTCCTACTCCTGAGGCTTATCAGCTCCATTCCAGTTTTAGACCTACCTTTCCTATGCAACCTTCTAACCAATAAGGACAACCCTTTCAGGGAAAAACTTTGGTTTAGCAAGGGTATGCTTACGACCCACAAGGACAACCCTTTCAGGGACAACCTTCGGTTCAGCAAGGGTATGCGTGCGACCCACAAGGGAAAACCTTTCAGGGACAAACTTCAGTCTAGCAAGGGTTATTTTACAGCTTGCAAGGGCAGCCTTACAATCCTCAAGGTCAACCTTTACAAGCTCAATTTATGATCCAACCTGGGCAGCCTCAAGGATTTTTTGGGCAACCGGTATATCAACCAAGATCTCCATACAGTCCTGGGGGGGAAATCCATCCATCTTAAGGGACACATTTGGTGCAACCAAAATAGCCATATCTTCCAATTGGTCCAAATGTTTCACATCCAGGACCATCTTATGGTCCTGCTCCAGGTCAACCTATTCATCAGGAACAACCTGGCCCACTGCAGCTATCAGGCCAATCTACTCCGCAGGGGCCACCTGGTGGCCCTCATCAGTCAGTTCAACCTACTCATCCGGGACAACCTGCACAGACAATTCACCCTGCTCAGCCACCGCTCTACTCTATGCTGCAGTTAGTTCAACCTCTATGCCTGATTTATCTAGTTTAGTAGAGCCCTACTTATCAGCAGCCCATTCAAACCCAAGGTGCTTATTACCCTCAAGGTCAATATCGACCGGTATAGAACGTGCCTCAAGGTTCTGCTTATTACCCTCAACCGCCAGGCCATACTTATATTCCACAGCAAAATCCTTATGCTACTCAATCTGGACCCTCATATACTTAGAATAAGTATCCTGGCCTTCAACCTTTGTATCTTGGTCCTCAGTCGCAATATCAGTCGAACTATCTAGCTTATACCCCTTATTGTCTAAATCCTTCGGGACATAACTAATGGCGGCAAAGTTACACTAAACCAGGCTGGAATATGGGTACGGGTCCTTATCAAGGACCTGATATGCCTTTCAACCATCAATTACCCTTCCTCGCCATGTTGGAATTACTAGATGTGTCCAAATTGACAAATGATCCAATCCTTCATAATCTGTATTGGCCTCCAGTTCTAATGAAGGTTCCTGGTAATTGCCCCAAGTTTGAAAGCAAGTTTGGAGAAGACCCCCAAGCACACGTTATGACATACAATTCATGGTGTTCTTCCAATTATTAGGTGGATGACTCTATTCGACTCTATCTTTTCCAGCGGACTCTCACTGGAGCTGCTGCTAACTGGTACATAGAGCTGCCTTGTGGTATCTTTCAAAATTTTAACACTTTCGCTATGGCATGACTTAATCATTTCCAGTTACCAATTCATTATGAAGCCAGGACGCATATCCTAACATCCTTGAAACATGACTGGGCTACCCATATCTCATACCACATTCATGAATGGAGACGGCTTCGTCGTCTAATCAAATGAAAAATTCCTAATCAGCTTCTTACTCATTGGTTCACTACCTCTTTTGTCAATCAAATTGTGAAAGGCATAGCAATGGGGGTATGTGTAACCGAGGAACAAGCCATTGATCGTGCCAATTCCTTGACTTAGTGTACTCCCAATCGGGCATATTGTATGATATCTTGACTGATGCTCCATGACTTGGGACTTCTAAAGCACCGAATACCCCATATGTCGATGGTGTTATTGGTTCTGTGTCTCAGACTTCATCTAAGCCTCCCTCTTCCAAAACTGGGAAGAAAAAATCAAATTCTTCCAATGGTTCTGTTCCTGAGCCTACCCCGGATTCTGGTAAAACCTCGAAGGTCAACGCCGTTCAGGCCAATCTTGTGGACAAGACATCCAAGGGGAGAAATAAGGGAAAAGGCCAGGCCAAAGCCGATGCCCCAAAACCAGAATCGTCTAAACCTTGTGTTGATGATGATTCATAGCACAAACTGCAGTATCCTTGTCTGATTTGTGGTGAGGAACACTACACTAAGGATTGTCCTAGACGAGCCAAGGTTAGTCAATTTATCAAAGGTAGTAAGGGAACTCTGGCGGTCCTCAAAGAACCTTTTCCATCTCAGCAAACACATATGGTTGAGAAACCTTCACCATCTGCACCATTTGGCTCTCAAGTATTCATGATGAACAATTCTACACCCATTTCCATTGCTACTTGGTCGAAAGATTATACTGGATCACACCAAGCAGCCAGGAAAGAGATCGCTTATGGTCCTCCTCGCCCACCTGTCATTGGTCCTCTTGAGATTGAAAGGCCCAATGCTGATCCCATTTTGTAGCCACCTTATATAGGTGTTCTCCAAAAATTTTCTTATAACCCTAACTCTCATGCTGCTAAGCATTACAGTATTGTTAAGGATTTAGCACAAGCATCGTCTGCGATGTCTGCATTAGAAGGGATTCTGAGTTTTCCATCTCAACAAAAAGCATTATTATCTGTGATCGGCGAGATTGATCCTGCTGATTCTAGCCTTCTCACTTTCGACTTAGAGAATTTCATCCCCCAACTTCCGCACCAGATTTCACTTGTCATAAAATTCGGCATTAATGGTCTCAATATCCATAGAGCCATTGTGGATGAAGGTGCATCCACCTATGTCATCTCATCTTCTTGCTATAAATATATTGCCTCTCCAGCCCTAACTTCATCTCCCAATTCCCTTGAGGCATTTGATGGAAGGGAATCGAAACCCTTGGGTCTTCTCGCTCGCTTGCCAATCACGTTGCAAGGAAAAACAATCAATGTTGAAGTGGAAGTATTTGATGCTAAAATCAATTACAATCTTCTACTTGGTTGCAGTTGGACTCATGCCATGCTATGCATTCAGTCCACCCTCTTCCGTCTTCTAAAGTTTCCACACGAGGGAAAAATAATCACTTTCAACCAGTTGTCGTTCTTTACCTCGTCTTCTAAGAACAACGTTCCATACGTGGATCATATTCCTTCTCCCCCCGAAAGTGTAGGGCTGGGTCTTTTCAAAGACCCTTCCCTCATGGGTATCTTTCCCCTTCTGCCACCAAATACCATTAAAGTTGATACGATCTCTTAGTTGGATGACTCATGGATTGTCCCTTTACCTGAAAAGTTTGATTCATTTGGGGATTCGATGCTGCTTATTCCAATTGAAATCAATTACTGTGAGCTTGTATCTACATTCGATTATCCCCCTTCTCAAAGTGCTCCTTTGAGCATGTCTCTCAACGTTTATTCTCAATCCCCATGGCTCGGTGATACATATTCCATTGATCCTTTGAAAGAAGTGTTTCCATCCGATGAAGCTATCATGGAAACCATGTCTCTCGAAGACCTACCATGGAGTGATGGGCATAAACATTCCTTTTTTATGCCTGGCCTTGGGGAAATGTCTAACTATATTGATTTTTTTACATCTCAAGTTCCTTCTCCACCACTTCAAACACCTATCTTGACTGACAAAGTATTCGTTGAAGGTAACTTGGGTAACATCACCCAAACGATGCCTATCGACATTTTTGTGAAACCAGGAATTGTCGAGAACATCCATGTGGGAGTCACTTGCTCTTCCGATGAAGTCCAAGTGTATACTAGCCTGTTTTGCAAATTCCGTGATGTTTTCTCCTGGTCTTACGAAGAGATGCCTGGGTTCAATCACAGTATTATGGTGCATGATATTCCCACCTACCCCGGTGTGAAGCCTATTTTCCAGCGACTTCATCCAGTGCATCCTCGAAAAGCGAAATTTATAAAAGCTGAAGTTGAAAAACTTCTTAAAGCGGTTTTCATTTATCCAGTTCCTCTAATAGAGTGGGTTTCTAACATTGTTCCTAAGGATAAGAGGCAGGGAGAAATTTGCATCTATGTTCACTATCGCGATATTAATCGGGCCTGTCCTAAAGATAACTATCCCGCCCCTTTCATCAATTAGATTATTGATGATTGTGAGTGGACTGAGATTTTTCTTCCCTTATGGATGGTTTTTCTAGCTATAATCAGATCAACATTCTCCCATCTGATTAATAGAAGACCGATTTTATCTTTCCTTGGGGAATGTTCACGTATAATAAACTCCCTTTCAGCTTGAAGAACGTTGGGGCTACATTCCAGAGCGTGATGTCTTATGCCTTTCACGATATTATTCATATTGTTCAACCATACTTGGATGACCTTCCGGCTCATTCAGCTGCGCGAAAATACCACCTGAACCATCTCCCTCAGATCTTTCTTCGTTGTAGATGCTACAACATTCAGCTCAATCTACATAAATGCATCTTCTGCGTCAATTCTGGTAGAATTTAGGGTTTATTGTATCCAACGATGGAATTTTCCTTGATTTGCTTAAGTTTGAGACTATTTTTAATCTCCCCTCTTCATCCTTGTTACACCAGCTCCAGAGTCAACAAGGGAAAGCAAATTTCTTATGTCGTTTTATCTCGAACTATGCCGAAGTAGCCAAAGGGTTCACAGGACTTTTAAAGCACGACATCCCTTTCTATTGGGATGAGATTGCTCAACAAACTTTTGATACACTCAAGACTTTTCTTATCAACAATCCTCTATTACGTCCTCTGAATTATCATCGTGATTTCATCCTCTATCTAGCTGTCGCCTTCAATATGATTACCATGGTTTTGGTTCAAGATGATGATGACGGCAACGAGCATGTTATTTACTGCTTGTCTCGAAACCTTCTCGACCCTAAAATGTATTATGGACATGTTGAGAAGTTAGTGCTAGCTGCGGTAGGTCGTCTAGCATTTTCGTCATTATATCCTTTTACCCATGGTAACCATGATTTTTTATTGTAACCCCATGATATATATC
Source organism: Pinus albicaulis (assembly GCA_034641835.2). NCBI lineage: Eukaryota > Viridiplantae > Streptophyta > Pinopsida > Pinales > Pinaceae > Pinus > Pinus albicaulis. Next base: position 13,431 of record JAXQQM020071211.1, read on the forward strand.
CTATCTCGATAGTTACTGGGGGGCGAATACTCGAAGTGGATTGTTATCCTTCAAGAGTTTGATTTGGAACTTACTACCACCAAATCAAAGAAATCACTCATTTTCGCTAATCTGATTTGTTCTCTCCCTGTCGACTCTGCTCCTTCTTAGTCTAAGGATCATATTCTGGATGAAACTCTTTTCTTAATTAGCACCCTCGATCCACAGTATGGTGATATCATCTTGTATCTCCAGAATTCTACTTTTAAGTCTGAGTTGACGAAAGATGTCCGACGCCGCATTCGGCATCAGTCGCAACCTTATTGTATTATTGAAGATACCCTCCATCATGTTGGAGTCAATTTTGTACTTCACCGATGTCTAACCCTCGAGGAAGCTGAGAAAGTTTTAAATGACTACCACAGTGGCACCTGTGGTGGTCACATGTCTGGTTATGCCACCACACAGAAGATCCTTGGTGCTGGCTATTTCTGGTCGTCCATCTTTAAAGACTGCATTATCGCAGTACGCAAAGTTCATGTGTGCTAGATATATCAACGCAATATGCATGCGCCACTTGTTCCTCTACAACTTTTCATTACCGTTGGTCCTTTTGCCAAATGTGGCATCAATTTTATGACGTGTAACCCTCTCTCGGCCGTAGGGCATGCCTCTATTATCGTTGCCATCGATTATTTTACAAAATGGGCTGAAGAAATGCCTACACTAGATGTAGATGGTAAGAAAATAGTGCAATTGATATTCAATCATGTTATTACTCAATTTGGTGTCCCTTAAGCCATCTTTACTGATCATGGTTCACATTTTCGAGACTATATGATGGCGGAGCTCACATCTAAGTTGGGTCTATGTCACGACAGCTCAACACCATATTACCCTGAAGCTAATGGCCAAGTTGAAGCCGTAAAAAAAAGTTCTTGTTACGATGCTTCAACGAACAATTGGGATCCATAAATAAAATTGGCATCTCATGTTGTTTTTAGCTCTATGGGCTTACCAAATGTCAATTAAGAGTGCAATCAGATTCACCCCATTTCAATTGGTGTACGGTCTGGAAGCTACTCTTCCAATTGAGTGTGAAATCCCTTCACTCAAATTAGCTATGGAATTACTACCTAATACTTCATCTAAGGAAGAGCGTCTCCTCTATTTAGAGAGATTGGATGCAAATCGTCACTTAGCTGCCTTGGTCATCGAAGCACAGAAGAAGTGAGTCAAAGCTCACTTTAACCAAACAGTTTCCCCTTGTTCTTTTATCGAAGGAGACCTCGTTCTTCTGTACGACCAAGCTCATGAAAAGCTGGGAGTAGGTAAATTCCAACCCATGTGGCATGGGCCCTACATCATCAAACGTGTGTTATAGAATGGGTCTCATGAGCTGATTGATTATGAAGGTTATCCATTAGCATAGCCTAGGAATGGGTTGTATCTGAAAAAGTATTATGCCATAGTCATTCATGCATGATATGTGTACATAGGTGATTTTTTCATTTTTTTGCATGCTTCAGTTTGATGTGCTTTGTAATATTTTTCTACTTATTGGGTCTTGTTTGTTATGCAGATGTCTATTACCCCTTATGTCAATTTCACGGATGGTGCTTCCTGCAGTACCAGGAACTTGTCTTCGGCAACCTGGGTAATTTATGATCCTATTGATGAGGTGATTAACCTACAAGGTATTTTTCTAGGACCAACTACAAAAAATGTCGTTGAATATAGTGTTGTTTTGGAACTATTAACCGAGGAAATTAACCTTGGCATACATGCATTGCTTGTGAATCTAGATTCGCAGATTGTTGTTCTTCAAATTAACGGTCATTATTCGGTTCGAAACCCATGCATTTTGAGATTGTATTTGCATATTCATTTGCTTGAAAGACATTTTTATTTCATCACATATCAACATATACCAAGACGAATGAATACATTAACTGATGCAATAGCTAATATTGTGTAAACATTTGCGCAATTTATAAAACATAATCATATGTAAATAGACCCATGTAGGAAATAGATGTATATATATCAATTGTTTGCAACGTGTGCATCATAAAAACCAAAAATATATATGTCTATTTCAGTTACATCTCAAGACAACATGTCTCTCAAAATGTGCGGAAATAAAAGCCTAGGTGCCTAATTAGCATGGTGCTCATGATAGGACATCACCGCCTATACCAACCACCTCAGCAAGCGGTGCATAAGACTCAAAACCCTTAAAATATGTCCCTGATAGGCCCGAGGAACATCATCAAAGTGAGCATAGTCTGGAATCCCATGGGAAATCCCCTCCAGATTTTGTACTATCTCTTCCTCACTTCCCTCACCATGAGGAACGAAATCTGGGCCAACGTCTGCATACATATAAAATTAACTATTAGAACATGCATATATATCAAAAAATCAAAAAATCATGAAAATAAAAAATGAGTCTCACCTAGCTCTTCGTCCCAATCCTCTCCCTCCAGGAGCGGGAGGTCTCGATCACCGATGAAGTCTGTACCCAAGTAGGGCCAATCCTCCACGACAATTAGTTGTCAGTGGAGCCAATCGAAGAATTCCATCCTCCAAGACATCTGTTGGCTACCCCCTACTATAGGCATCTGCGTAGCCCATCGGGCCATCCATGGTTCTCTGCATGGTGGCATCGGGACAATGACCTCCTGGCGCTGGAATATCAGTATTCATTCCAAGAAGAATGATACCAAGTTCGATCCATACCCAAACTGCTTTAGTTTTTCCTTCTTGCACTTGGTTAGTTGCAGCTTCATGTTAATAGTCATGGCCTCTGCCCAGTTGTAGAGAGTCAGGGTCAGGCAGTCTACGGCAAGAAGAAGTTTTGTTTTTGTGGCCTCATGTGGTGCTTCCGATCCTGCAGCACGTGTGATAGTGTGTAGCACTACTTTTAGTGCTAGATCTGGGATATTTTGGAGGTCAAACTTTCCACTCCCTAATCCGTTTTGTGCCCCTCGGCACACCCTGTCAATCACCATCCCCATGCTTTGCATGGTAGGATGGGTAACATTCATAATAGGGACTACACCCCTGTGCGACAATACTATGATAAAATAGACATCAGAAACTTCTATTTCGAGTTCCTGATCTTGAAGCACGAACTTTTTTTGGTCTTCATCCCAGATGCTTATCAAATACTAAATCAATTATGGCTGAGCCCGGAGGCACGACGTCAGGACGAATTTATTTAGCCCAAAATCTCTAAGGGCGTCCATGCATCGGTCATTCTCCATGGAAATTTTATCTTCCTCACTATGTTCCCTCTCTTTCCACTCAATCACCATTTTTTTTTCTTGGTACATGCACACATTGTTCATATGAGCGTTGTTAGTCTACTTGGGCATCAAAATTTGCAAAAAAATGACAGCATTTTCCTTAAACTAATGCATATTTTTAGGTTGCACGGTTGGCACGATTGTTTCACCAACAAGCGCACCAATAGGCGCGCCCTCTCTGTAAAAAGTGGGAAATTGGCATGGGTCCATGCCCAAAACCTGTGCCAACCGCGATGCCCTAGTTTTGATAAATCCTCCTCCTAGGAAATCAAAATGGCTTATAAAAGTAATGAAATTTAGCTTAAAAGATGGGAAATGGTGTCAGATCTTACCTAAAACTGACGGAATCAAGATCGGTTCACTGGATCACTCGCAATCGTCGCTGCAAGATCACAAGGCACAATGGGTCACTATTGCTCCACAAAGAGGTAAAAGTGAAAAGTAAATAATTTTTACCACTTATGGCATTTTATAGATTTCAAGATCTTAAATTAGGTTTTAAAACATATTTGTCGATTATTTTATCATATTATTTTCAAGAAATGGGTTTTACACGTGTCTTTTGTGCAGCAAAAGTTTTTTCACATGGTTATGATGAAGTATTGAGTTGTATTTTATACTTTTTTGGACTCGGTAAAAACACTAAAAATTCACTACTCGAGTCATCTTTCAGCTCTTTTCTGACTCTCTAAAACTGAAAATAATGTCGAGACTCTTGTCATTTTGAACTCATTAAATGGTTGTGAAACGATATCTACCGAGTATACATTTACCCATTTTTTGGGCTGGGGTAGATTATTTATGAAAAAGGAATACCTTAGCCTATTGCGACTAAGAGGCTCTCTAGAATGATGTTTTCTACCTTTTTGGATCTGAGATACTATTTACAAAAAGTGCCTTCCTGGAGTTTTCTTTTCTGCTTTCTTCTCAAACTCTCTAAACATGAAAAGATGTCAAGTTCTCCCTTTGTCAAACTCGTTAAAAACTGATGACATCGAATTCCGTCATTATGATGTTACTCAAGTTCCTCCTTCCTAGGGCTCGTAAAATGTACTAGGATGGATTTTTCCAAAGGAAAAACTTACATTGCAAGAATATTTTATCCCCTTCAAGCTTGTTTTAAAAAATAATTGGGGTACTCACCAGAAATGGTGGGGGAAATGGAACCAGATTGTAGTCGTGTTGGAAGCTTATCACTCTTGAACATGGCACGTGTCTACATTCGTGTCAGGTTAGGGACATCTCACTTCGTCATTTTTCTGCCTCCATGGGTGTGGGTAATCTCTTTTGGCCGCTCATCTACTCTTTGCCACATCACCATGACCTCAGATCTCTTGATGTCAAATACTACCAAAGGTAGTGTTGTGCCACTCATATGTTCAAGAGAAGTTTGCCTCTAAAGCTTTCAACCTCCCTCTGATTCTATGTTGGTCCTGATTCAGAAACATCATATTCCTCTGTCTCGTGTAGATGATGTGGGAAACATTATGGCCCACCTTTGGTCAGGTCACTTCCTGTTGACTTTAGCTCATTATTTAGGAATCTAATCTAGAGACTCCTTCTTGGTACCTTGGAGCCTGGATGCCTCAATGGCATGTTCTTCACGTTTTACGTAAGGTTCACATCATTGGCCTTCGATCGACTGACTCTGTAGGTGTTTGATGTCAGATCACTGTTCACATTCTATGGATTGTACCTTTTGTACCTTGAGATCCATTGTCATTATTGGTGGTTTATCTCGTGTTTTTTAATGGCTTTCATCATTTACTGGTAATCAGACGATTTTCTTTCATGTTTGCCTTTAGCTCACATATTCGCATGCTCAAATTTTACTTTTTTCAGGTTGAGATGGAGCACAAGACCCTGGGTTTTGTCTGATTAAAGCCAGAGTACGGGTTCTTTGTAGATTACTATGACTTATTACATGACTCTTCTGATTGGATGGCTACGACCATACCTGATTCTATTTGCTGATCCTTATTGTTGGATGGCTATGTCCATACCTCGGATCTCACTGTTTATGTACTCTATTATGGATGGTTGCGCCCATGCCACATATCATGTATTGGAGACATCAATTGTATTTGTACTTGCAGGTTTTCTGACAGTAGTGTTTGGGTCGAACGTGTTCTCATAAAGCATTTCACCCCTCCCTCTCTCTCGGACCTCATGCTTTAGGGGGCATCTGTTACAAAATTTTTTGTCACCATCTCTGCAATCCATCGCCTCGCATATTGGAGGGTCATTCCCGTGACTTGTGAGCAGTGTCATACTTTTCAAACACCTTCTTTGCATCCTTCTGCATAAGGACATCATTTCTCCTGTTGGAAATTTCCTAAAGAAAGCACAAAAAACCTATGTTTTGGCCTTGGCGTGGGTTTCCAGTTCACCCCTCAGCCAATGTGGTAGATTTTCACTAGAGCCCACGCCACTTGGCACTTTGTCTTAGTGTAGTGCCTGCGCCAGCTATTTTAGGAATTTTTTTTAACAAATAGGGGCGGAAGTTTCCTTCTAACCACCTCAGGGATGAGTCAGTGGAAGCAGTTAAGTTGTTTAGCCAAAGATCAGCCTCTTTAGGTAGTGGTTTCCACCCCTCATGGAACACTCCTTGAAGATAGGTCTCCCTTCCATAACTATAGGGATCCTAACCTCTCCCTCTCCCTCTATAAAAACATGCCTTCTCCCTTTATGAAAGATAGCTGAACATATAGAAGGATCTGAACTTGGAGAAGAATACTGTAGCTGAGTAATTTCCATTGAGAAGGTAGAACCAAGGAGAAATCCATACAGAGAGTCCTGTCCAAATTCCAAACGAGCCTTTGTGAGACGCGCTCCGCTTGAACCCTATTGGAGGAGACCACAACATCGAAGCTTAGTTGTACTCTTCCTTTCATTTATTAATATACTCGACTATGGTGTTGGTTCCATCATTGTTTTTTATTGATTATTTAATGTGATTGATTTAGTCCTCTTAGAATGACTAATATTTTCGAATGTGAATAAGTATGATGTATATTGTCATTGTTTCTTGTGTGTGTGCAAGTGTCCAAGCATGAAGGTGAGCGAACCGTGATTTGTCAAACCAGGAGCAAGAAGAAACCACTCTTTCCGATGACAACAATAGTGTAGGACCTCCAGTAAGTCATCTATCGAATCTCCATCCATTCGTCAACTAGGAATCAATGTTATAGCTTGTTTTGTTTGTGGCTAGACCCACTCTAGGACTAGTGGGATCGCCTCTGTCCGCTGAGGGGATTTACCTCACCAAAAGAGGTGTCTATGGATTAATCTTCTTCCATGATATACCACACTTCTTAGAGAATTCTTCAAATCACTTCCTGCAAAACTCTCCACCATTATCTTTCCTCAACACCATTATCTTCTTCTCTGTCTAGTACTCCACCAAAGCCTTAAATTCCTTAAATCTATCAAAGAATTCATATTTATTCCTCAAGAAATATATCCATGTATTCCTTGAGAAGTAATCTATGAATGAGACATAGTACACATATTTTCCCAGTGATGGAACCGACACATGTCCAAAAACATCATTGTGCACAAGATCTAATATCTTGTTCACCCTCTTAGCACCAGAAGGAAAACTCACTCGATTATGCTTCCCATATACACAATGTTCACAGAAATTGAAATCCAAAGAGAAATTAGACATACCTTCTACCATACCATTTCCATGTAGTATCTGAAGGACCTTCTCTCCAATATGTCCAATCTTTTGATGTAATAGCATGGTATTATCTCCAGAGACTGCTAGGATTTCCGCTCCACTTTCAGGAAGCACAGAAATATTGTAGCAACCAATAACAGTGCTACCTTGAAGCTTGTACAGAGTTCCAATCTGAACTCCCCACCTTAATACCAGTGCTCCTTGAACCATATTGTAGGTATATTTATCGAACATCATTTTTACATCTGTATCATCCATCTTGCTTATAGAAATCAAATTTCTTGTCAATATAGGAATATACACAACACTGGGAAGTGTTCTAATCCTTCCAACTTGTAGCTTTAGCTTGAATTTTCCACGTCTGATGATTTTTTCCTTCCTATCATCCCCTAAGATGACATCACCACCATCATACTTCTCATACTCATAGAATCACTTCGTATGGAGAGTGAAGTGAAAGGATGCACTTGAGTCATTCAACCATGCGTCACGATATACATGTGTATTTGAAGAAGAATTCAAATGCACATACCCACCTTCATCAGAGGTGGTTTTTTCCTCTATAGAAGGAGCATCATCATATCCCTTTCCTTTCCTAGGAGCTTTATATCTGCAGTCCTTTTTGTAGTGGCCTTCCTTTTAGCATTTCTAGCACACCTTTACAAACTTTCCTAGAGATTTAGATCTCCACTCAAAACCTTATCATTGTTTCTATTCCAGAACCTTCCTCATATAGATAAGGCATCTCCATTATGGCCCTCCATATTTATCCATCTCGTTTCTTTCGACAACAAGGCTGAGATAATGTCATCAAAATTCAAGGTAGTTGTATTGCTACATATTGCAATAACCAAGTTGTCCTAAGAATCTGGTAGAGAACACAACAAACTGATGCACTTATCTTCATATCAGATTTTAATATCAAAAGATAACAAATGACTTACCACAGTATTGAAGGCATTCAAATGCTCTGTCACCAAGTCTTGATCCTTCATCCTCAGGTTATACAGTTTTTTCCGGAGGAACAATTTATTCACCAAAGACTTAGATTGGTACAAATTCCCTAGCTTGTCCCACAAAATTTTTGTCTTAGCTGCCCCAGATGCTTTCAACAATATTAAATCTGAGACACACAACCGTATTGTGCGATTTTCCTTTTGATCCAACTTCTTTCAGAATTCATCTAAAATTTTCATTGGTTTAGTACCTAGATCTACCATGATCCACTCATATTTATCCCCCAGAAGATCCTCCATCTTAATATTCCACAACTCAAAACTATGACCATTAAATTTCTTGATCTCTATCTTTATGCTGCCTTCCATCTTCTTTCACCACAACAATTGATCCCGTAGATATCCCACTGAACTGAGTCTACCACATGACCGGGAGAAAAACCCCTCAGTAGTAAAGGCATCCCCTTGAAGCTGTAATTTCTCTGATACCAAATGTAGGTTTTAACCATGTACAAAAATTGTCTAGAAACAAATCTTAAAAATAGAAAATAAACAATAGCAAGAGAATAAAATATAAAATATATATACACAGAGATTTTCCCCTAGATCTGAAATTAGGACTACTACCTTGAATTTTCATTATATTCATTTTAGTGTTACAACACATATATACATGCTGAACCATTCATAAAACCAAATCCATTAACCTTAGATCAGAACATAAATGTAGTTCCCTTGACCAGATCTACAAAATACCAATGGAAAAAAACAATTATGCCCCAAAAACATGTGTAAACCCATGCAAAAAACCATGGGTGGGTCCGCCCACCCAAAAATCGGGTCCAAATTTCTTTTTCCTGTGGCGCTACCTCATACTCCAAACAAGAGTGGCTACCACCTCCCTTGTGACCCCCTTGTTGTGCCCTACACAACGTACATGGAGTGCTATCACCCACCTTGTGACTCCCCTGCACATGTGACTAATCGTGGAAATAATATAACACATACCCAACACAAATGCATTCCATATTCCAAGCATGAATGTGGGATCATAAGGGATAAAACAAAAACAACAAAACAACCAAGGCTTCTAAAGGTAAAAACCACATTGATTTCACCTAAAATGGTCTAAAAATCACCAAAAAAATACAATATTCAATGCCTCTGAATTTCTTCACCATAACTAGATGAATTTTCTTGTATCCACTTATTCATCAAGTGTTCTAAGAGAATCCCTATATCTACCCTCAAACCATGGAAATTTTGCTAAGAGAACCTCAGCAGGATCTAAAATGTACTAGTCATCCAAATCTTAACCAAAACATGGAATCCAGTAAATCATGGCTATCTAGGAAATGACAAGGCAAGGCTAAAACCATTGTCAATCTAGGAAAATCCCATCTCAATGATTGAAAAGTAAGCAAATAACCAAATTCATGTACAATGCATTCAAATATTATTAAGGAAATCAGGCATGCATCCTCTTACCTACAATGTTCTCTTGTTGTATTTTCTATTCCAACCTTCTTTTTCGTTGCCCATGAATTCCTTTGCTTGTTTTCCCACTTTTGAAATTTCTCTCTCTCCAATTCCAAGTGAGAATTCCTTAATGTCCAAGTGAATACTTGAATTATCCAAAACTAACCAAGAAGAGATCAAGAGTAACTAAGAGTGACTAAGAGAGACATAGAATGTACTCCCATCTATTTGATTCATTTTCCTTTTATTTCCTTCAATTTTTGTAATTTTCTTCACTTTCCCTTGCATGCATATTTTTGTCTATTCATCTTCCCTTTCTCCTATTTTTCCCTTTACTCATTTTATTAAATTCAATTTATTACCTTAAATGTTTCCTTTTTCCAATGCCAATGCCAATTTCCATAGCCAATAATAAACCACAAGTGATCCCAATATAATGTTTTTCCCCTCCATTCATCTTGGAATATATTTCCCATGACCTTCGTTTAATTTATTTACACGAAAAATCAACCGAGGGTTGTTAGAAGCCCCTCCACCTTAGGGAAACAACATCCTCGGTGTTCTCTAAAAATTATGACTATAAAAACATGTTTCCTATTGGATTTTTATAAACACAACTTGATGCAATATTTACAATGACAACTATTCAAAAAATGACAAACATACCTCTTATTGGAGCATTATAACACAAACGTGTTGGCAATATGTTACGAGTGTTGTCCTTGATGGTAACCTTAGCTTGAATGAAGATGAAGACATGAGATTGATGACATATATTTGTCCTTGATGGTCCTTGATGGCAATCCACACGATGAAGTTATTCTTGATTTGATGGATTTTGTTAAATGATGTAAATGCGTGTATCTACAATGATGCAATTGTGAAGAAAGGAATTAAGTATGTGTTAGATCTATGGTAAAAAGAGTATGTCTTAAGGCATACGCGGATATGTCTAGGAGAAGTCGCGTATGCACGCAGGAAACAACGTGCCAAGTCGCGTATGGGAAAAAGCGCTCATAAAGTGCAAAACCAGGGGTAACCACCATGGTATTGACCCATTGTATTGGGTAATGATTTGTCTAAATGACCCCGTCCAGGAATACCATCGGAAGTAATGTAGTTTTGGGCTCATGGTATTGCTTTGGCTCATGGTATTGAAAAAGGGGCTCATGGTATTGAAAAAGGGTAAACCTATATAAGGAGAAGAAATTCATTGTGCAAATCATAAGTGTGGGTGCAAGATGTCTGAGCTTGAATGAATACTTCTCTCTGAAGTATATCTGAATGGAAAGGGTTACAGTTGAATGATAGATCTGAATGTATGATGCACCAATGAAGAAAATGATGAAGAAGGGTATCTAGATCTGATTTGTATTTGCTAGATCTGTTTATGGAATGCTTAGATCTAAGATGAGGCGAACATCTATCTGAAGTAAAGGGTAAAATATGTGTGATGTATCTGTTCTGAAGAATTGCAATAACCTAAATGTCTGAAGAACCATACGCTAGTTCGCCGCAGAGGAAGCGCGTATACGCGGGATTACCAAAGGAAAAGCGCATATGCGCAGTTAGGGTTTTGCTTGGAAAATACACTGAAGTATACGCGGGTTCGTCTTCTGTAAAGCGCGTATATACGCGGGTATGTTCAAATAAAAGCGTGTATGATTTCTGATCTAATGGTTGCTGAAGGTTGAATGTGTTTCTGCATATCTATTCTGAAGTCTGGGTTAAATCTGATACTCTGGTTACAGTGGTCTCACTATTCTGTTTGAAGCAATGAGCAAGGTATGATTGTTGATAAGTAAAGGGTTATATTGAAGTTGTTGGATCCAGTGTGAAAATTGATGAAACGTGGTCCATAGAGGTGCTGAGGGTTGTAGCCTTCAGTCAGGGGGTTGTAGCTCCCTTCTAGGTGAGGCTGGTAAATGAGATCAGGGGGTCGTAGCTCCCTTCTAGGTGAGGCTGGTAAACGAGATCAGGGGGTCGTAGCTCCCTTCCAGGAGAGGCTAGTAAACGAGTCAGGGGGTTGTAGCTCCCTTCCGGGAGAGGCTGGTAAACGAGCGCAGGTGGGTGCCTGCGTGCTGGTAGAGTCTGCACCAACACATATGTTGTAAGATGTTTTCTCTATAATAAAATATTGAAGGCTGAGCAACTGCAGCGGTGGTTTTCTCCCGACTTGGGTTTCCACCTAAAAATCCTGGTGTTAATGTGTGATGCTTTGTGTGATGGTTTATTCTATTGTTACTACACATGTTTACTGTTAACATAACATCAGATGAATGAATAGTGCAAAGAACTAAGTTAATAAATATCTGCATATTTAGATCTTTGCTAATACGCGAGTTGTATGAAGGATATCCGCGTGTATACGTGAGTTTACTAAAGGAAAGTAGCGTATGGGTTTTAGAGAGTGAAAAAGTAAAAAGTTTTGAATATGCAGTAAATACTGATTCACCCCCCCTCTCAGTATTTTTCTCAACAATTGGTATCAGAGGAGGTCCTTCTGCAGAAGCTTGATCGCTTGAAGGAGATCCGTCGCAATGGGAAGTCAAGAAGGAGTGATGTCTATAAAGCCACCTCTATTCAATGGAAGCAATCTGATATTCTGGAAGGTACGAACAAAAGCATATCTGCAAAGTCTTGGTGTAGATGTATGGGCAATCGTGGAAGAAGGTTATCAATACCCGGCAAGTATTCCTACTGATGCAGCAGAAAGGAAGAAGTATGAAATCAATGCCAAAGCAGTAAATGTCCTATTAGGAAGCATGACTGAACCAGAATTTGCTAAAGTGATGCAGCGACATTCAGCCAAAGAAATATGGGACAAAATCATTCTAAGATATGAAGGAGACACAAAGGTAAAAAGTGCAAAACTCCAAACTCTTAGAATTGAATATGAAAATTTGAGAATGCATAGTGATGAGAGTATTGCCCATTTCTTCTTACGTCTGGATGATATTGTAAATCGAATGAGAAATTTGGGTGAAACCATAACTGATACTACTTTGGTGGAAAAAGTCTTAAGATCCTTGACTTCAAAATTTGACTCGAAAGTTTCAGCTATTGAAGAAAGGCAAGATCTGCAAACTCTTACTATTGTTCAATTACATGGTATTCTGACTGATTTTGAAATGAGACAAGGAGGTCCGTCTCAAATCAAAGAAGCTGCTTTTAAGGTATCTGCAAGAGGAAAAGAAAAAGAAGTTGTCAAAGAATCCAGCTATATATCTGAAGAAGAAGAAGCGAATTTTGTGAGAAAGCTCCAACTAGGTACTGGAAGATTCAAAGGTAAGCTTCCCTTCAAATGTTTTGAGTGTGGAAAAGTTGGTCATTATGCTGCAAAATGTCCTTATAAAGAAACATCTGCTAAAGGAAAAGAAGTATCAAGAAGGAATAAGAACCGATCTAGCTCTAAGAAAAGTTACTATACTAATGAAGATAGTGATGGGTCATCTGATAGTGAGGAAGAATGTGAAGAAGATCTTAGACTACTCATGGCATTTGAACAAAGAGAAGAAAAGGATACTTTTGTGGATGCTCTGGAAGACAATGACTTTCTTGAAGAAAACAATCAACTCAAAGTAAGCCTAGAAGAAAAGAACATAATCATAGAGACTCTTGAAAATCAGCTTGAAGCAAAGGAAAAACGCATTGAGGAATTGGAGTGTGAAGTAGTAAGTCTAAGGAAAGATAATGAGAAAGAAAAAACTCTCAATCTTAGATTTGCTAAAGGTTCAGAAACCTTAGATGAAATTATCAATGCTCAACGTTCCCCTCTCATAAAAACAGGTCTTGGATATATTGGAGAATCCTCTCAGGCTTTAGCACCAAACTATCTAAAGGCAGCAACTACTGGTTTACAATATTCTGCCTCTCAACAAAGAAGCAAGGATTCTTTACAGGTAAAGCAGGATCATCGCACTTCAAGGAACACTGACAGGAATAACTTTCAAAGGAGCTCCAACCAGCAGGTAAATCCAAATAGAAGATTTCGTGATTACAAAAAGGTCTATTTCAATGGACAATGTTTTACATGTCACAATTTTGGCCACAAAGCTGCTCAATGTGTTGCTTACAAAACCATCATGACAAGAGAAGCAAGAAATAAAAGGTTGGATACTGAACCAAAGAAGAATACCTATAACAAATTTTCTCCTCTTCAAAATGAATTTGAATGTACTTATTGCAATAACTTTGGTCATGAAGAATCTGAATGCAGGAGCAAAGTCCAGCCAAAACAGCACTTTCCCTCAAGTTCCAAAGTATGGAAAAAGAAGGAATTATAGGTTGAAAATTGTGGGATAGCATTATTTGTAGAAGGTGAAGAAAATCAATGGTACATTTATAGTGGATTCTCAAGACACATGACAGGTGACAAAAGCAAACTCCTTACATATAATGCTCTAGAAAAGGAAAAGAAAGTAACTTTTGGAAATGATTCTCCTACTATAATTAAAGGAAAAAGGTTCATGTTTCTAAAATAAAAGGTGAAGGCTAAGGATGTCATGTATGTGGATGGATTAAGGCATAATCTGTTGAGTGTAAGTCAAATGTGTGATCAAGGAACTGAAGTTGTCTTTAGTTCAAAAGAATGTGTGGTTTGTGATCTTGATACAGGTAAAATCATTATAAAAGGAAAAAGAAATCCAAGCAACCTGTATGTACTAAACGGCATAGATCAATGTTACTTGAGCAAGTCTTCAGAAAATTGGCTATGGCATAGAAGGCTAGGGCATCTGAGTTTCTCTCAAATCAACAAAGCAAGCAGACTTCAAGCTGTTCGTGATCTTCCCAAGATCAATCTTCCAGAAAGTACCATATGCAAATCTTGTCAATTTGGTAAGCAGACCAGAGTTCGATTTATTGCCAAAGAAGGATCATCAAGTAAGCCTCTTGAACTCATTCATACTGACATCTGTGGACCTATGAGGAAAAATTCATTACATGGGGAAGAATACTATATCCTATTTATTGATGATTACTCTAGAATGTGTTGGATCGGGTTCATTAAACACAAAGATGAAGCATTTGAAAAATTTCATATCTTCAAAGCATTGGTAGAAAATGAATTAGATCTAAAAATCAAGTGTCTTAGATCTGATCGAGGAGGAGAATATACATCAAATGAATTCTTTGAATTTTGTGAACAACATGGCATAAAAAGACAGTTCTCTGTAGCAAGCACTCCACAACAAAATGGCGTAGCAGAAAGAATGAATAGAACAATTCAACAAATGGCTAGAGCTATGCTTGATGATTCTAGAACTCCTGACATGTTCTGGGGAGAAGCAGCACATACAGCAGCAAACATTCTCAACAAGGCACATGTTCGGGTAAATAGTGACAAAACTCCATATGAACTCTGGTATGGTAATTCTCCCTCTGTGAAGCATTTTAGAGTTTTTTGAAGTAAATGCTTTATCAAAAATAATGATGAAAAGCTTGGCAAGTTTGAACCTAGATCAGATGAAGGGATACTTCTTGGTTACTCATCTACAAGCAAAGCATACAAATGTTACAATAAAAGGCTTCGAAAGATTGTTGAATGTATTGATGTTGTTATTGATGAGTCTCCTACAGCTCCTAAAGAAGAAAAACAAACATCAAAAGAAGATGATGGTGACTTATGTCCTTCTACATCAAATAGAAATGATATAGATAGTGGATCCAATGAAGAACCTGAAGATGATCCATCTGAAAAAGCTCCATACAGATATGTTCAAAAGAATCATCCTGAATCTCAAATTTTGGGAGACAAGGATTCAGGTGTACAAACAAGGAGAACTCTTGTGGGATCTTCTAGTCATCAGGCACTTCTATCCACAATTGAACCACAGAATGTCAATCAAGCTAGCAAAGATGAATGTTGGAAGCAAGCCATGGATGAAGAGCTTGATCAAATTGAAAAAAATGACACTTGGGAATTGGTACCAAGACCACATGATAAAAATGTCATTGGAACTAAATGGATTTTCAAGAACAAGTTAAATGAGAATGGGGATGTTGTAAGAAACAAAGCTAGACTGGTTTGCAAAGGGTATACTAAACAAGAAGGTATAGACTTTGAAGAAACTTTTGCTCCTGTAGCTAGACTTGAAGCCATAAGAATGTTTCTTGCTTTTTCAAGTTTTCAACAAATCAAAGCTTATCAAATGGATGTTAAATCTACTTTTCTCAATGGTGATCTAGAAGAAGAAGTGTATATAGAACAACCGGAAGGATTCATTTTGGGAAATGATGAAAATATTGTTTGTAAACTTAAAAAGGCTCTATATGGTCTCAAACAAGCTCCAAGGGCATGGTATTATCGTCTTGACAAATATCTTCATCAACAAGGATTTTCAAAGGGGTCTGCTGATAGCAACTTATACACAAAAGTTGAAAATGATAAACTATTGATTGTAGTTGTATATGTTGATGATATCATTTTTGGGAGCAACGAAGAATCTATGAGTCAAAAATTTGCTTCTGTCATGCAGCAAGAATTTGAAATGTCTTTACTTTGGGAACTAACATTCTTTCTTGGCTTGCAAGTGCATCAAACTGCAGATGGTATATTCCTATCACAAGCAAAATATATTAAGCAAATTCTGAAGAAGTATGGCATGGAAGAATGCAAACCTGTAAGTACACCAATGATAACCGGATGCAATCTCAGTTCTCATGATGATTCTCCCACGGTGAATCAACCGGAATACAGATCAATGATAGGAAGTCTACTTTATCTCACTTGGACTAGACCAGACATTATGCATGCAGTTGGGATTATTGGACGATTCCAAGCTAATCCAAAAGAGTCTCACCTTCAGGCTGTTAAAAGAATATTCAAATATCTACAAGGAACTCAAGATTTTGGTCTATGGTATCCAAAGAATGATGATCTTACTCTTCATGCTTACACTGATGCAGATTGGGCTGGAAGTGTTGATGATCGGAAAAGCACTAGTGGTGGTGCATTCTATATGGGACCCCGGTTAGTATCTTGGTTCAACAAGAAGAAAAATTCTATTGCCTTATCTACAACAGAAGCAGAATATGTGGCTGCCGCATCTTGTTGCACTCAACTCCTTTGGATGATGCAAACCTTACAAGATTTTCAAATCAAATGTACACCTCCTGTCCCCATTAAGTGTGACAATACAAGTGCCATCAGTATTTCAAAGAATCCTGTTATGCATTCGAAGACCAAGCAGATTCCCATCAAGTATCACTTCTTACATGAACAAGTGCTTGAGCAAAAGGTGAAGTTGGAATATGTTCCCTCCAAAGAACAAGTTGTTGATATCTTTACCAAACCTCTGCCCAGGGAAGCGTTCAAGTATCTAAGACAGAAGCTGGGAGTGTTCTCTGCCAGTCAAAAGAACAAATCTGAATAAATTTAGAAGATGGCATTGGATACGCGGATTTCCTGAAATACGCGAGTTGTATGAAGGATATCCGCGTGTATACGCGAGTTTACTAAAGGAAAGTAGCGTATGAGTTTTAGAGAGTGAAAAAGTAAAAAGTTTTGAATATGCAGTAAATATTGATTCACCCCCCCCCCCTCTCAGTATTTTTCCCAACAAGAAGATGGAGATTGAATCAGAGGATGTGAAGAAGAAACTAAAGGGAAATTTGATGTACCTATTGAAAATAAAATTAACTCAGACAAATATATAAAACACACATAATAAACCAGACACTAGATATTGGCGGAAAAGGCTTCAGCCTCACGGCTTCCTCACATATTTTCTCATTATTAAAAGAATGTAATTTTACAATTAAATAGATGAGGAGACAGTGTCTCAAGATAGTACGTGCTATCTTGAACAGCTTGTTGAGATAATTTCTCAACCAAACAGACACCTATATAAGAGCTACCTAAACTAACTCCTATCTTAGAGGAAAAACCCAAGAGTTAGGCACAAATTCCTAACTTGTAATATTTACTTTATTTATTTATTTTTGGATTTATTATTTTTTTGTGAGAGAGGCTAACATTCCCCCTTTCAATGATAAATCCAAAAGAAAAATGAGGAACCATCTTCCAAGTTCTCATGTTGATCCTCAAAAAAATTGCCTGGAAAATCGCCAAAGCTGGATGCTGAAAAACTACAATCTGAAGAGACCATGAGTCAGCTGCATGTCTGATTCATCTCAGAATTTCATTTGGAAACTCCATCACATGTCAAGTTGCAAAAGGATCCATTAGTCCTTTGCATGAAATCAACATCCTTTTTCCACTGGAAAATTTTTTTGAATGCCCACTGGCTGATGATGTCAAAAACAACTCACTGTTGCTTTTTTTGTATTGAAAACTGCTCACTTCTTCTTTGTTGTCGACTACCCACTGGTGAATTTGTCAATTCCCACTGGCTATTGAAGATGCCCATTGGCTATGGAAGCTGCCCACTGGCTGCTTTTGTTGGTTTTGTCAAGAATTTCAATTTGATAACCATCGTCAATTTCATTGACATTTTTCCCCCTTTGTCAGCTGAAAGGAGAGACAATTCTCTGTGAAGGTTCCTGAACTCCTCCCCTTTAGGTGTAGGATTTTTACATTGGTGTACTCCCCCGTTCAACTTCATGAGAGTACCATCTTCTTTTCACTGTCGGCTGTACTATGTGTGATTGTATTCGGTTGTAGAACTAAGACAATCTGTTGACTGTGGATGACCATTCCCAAGGATCAATCCATTCATAGTTGATCTTTAATATGGCTGAGTTTTGTTGTTGGTTGCAACATTTCTCTAAGGAATGATTGGGCTTGCCACAATGGAAATAGGGATGGAGATCAAAACACTGATCTTCCATATGACTGGTTCTTTGACAATGAGAACATGTTGGTTTGACTTCAACTTCAGGTTGCTGGAATATCTAGTTGTCTGCAACTTTCTCAGAACTTGCTGAGGTGATTTGTGTAAGAAATCCTGCACTGACGAAATTAATTGGCTTGGAATAATCTGGGATATGAAAGTTGGTGTCATATTTGACATATCCTAAGCCTCTTTGATTTTTGTTATTTTTAATTTCTTCCCATGGATTGATGATGGGCTTGGAAGAAATTTGAATTGGAACAAATTTGACACTTGAAGCTGTTTGGATGAATGACTGGTCATCTGGATGGTTCAAAGACTTGGAAGTATCACTCTTTTCTTGCAACCCATTCCTTTGAAGTTGCGACTCTAGTTGAAGAAACTCAATGGTTTCATTTGTTTGTTGTAGATTCCGTGAAAGATCAGCAAGAGTTTCTTTGTTGATTTGCACCATGTCCCCGTCACTGGAGATGATCAAATTGTGAAGAATTTTTAACAACTAAATGTGTTGCACCATTTGAAATTTCTCTCTTGAATTCAGGCTCTCTTGTCGTAGATGTCGTGCTTTGAACCATTTCACTTGATTTTGTTACTTGAATGACAGGCTCGCTTGCTATGTGGCTTGAATGGCATGCTTGCTTGATTTGTTGCTTATTGCACTTGCTTGGAACACTTTCTATAATTGTAGAATTTTCTTGCTTGAACTCTTGAATTCACGCTCGCTTGATGACGATCATGTTTGCTTGATGACTTCACGCTCACTTGAATGAATAGCCACGCTCGCTTGATGTAGATTTCAACTTGCTTGATTGGTGTTAGAGTTGAACTTGTTTGGTTGCTTTGATGGTTGCTACAATGAAATTCATGTTGGCTCGCTTGATGGTTTGAACTTTGTACTAATTTGATGAAAATTGCTTGAATGAATACTCACGCTTGCTTGCAGGAGATGTGAACTTATTGCTTGTTTGCTTTAGAGTTAAAACTCGTGCACTCACTTGATTTTTCTTTAAAGAAAGGGTGTCAAACACTGTCGAAAATGCACCAGAAACACTTAATGATTTTAATGACTCACTGCAATGAATTCAATTTGACTTAATTTGACTCAATTCAAAACTTGTGTGTCGGTTTCAACCGAGAATGCACCTTTACAATTAAATGCAATTTTAGTTTGATTACAAGTTCAATAATGTTGATGTAGACTGTGCTCTGAAACGTTGAAGTTTACAGATTCATTAACTTGATTGAAGTGATGTAGACTTTGCTTTGAAATGATGGAGTTTGCAGGTACATGAACTTGATTGTATTAAGTGAATTTTCTTGTGGAGGTAGAATGTTGATGTTGACAACTTTGATTATTTGTTGTAGTGACGCAAATACATGTGTTGAGCTTAATTATCCTTCCTTTTAACTACTTTGTGACATATGTTGTGCTTAGTTGTATTGAAATTTATGTGTGTGTTAAATGAGATCATTTATGTGTCAAAACTAGACACAAATCAAAAGAAACAACATGAAGCCATAAAAAACACTCGCCATCACAAACACACATGGTGTACCTAAGATCCCCTTATTCCATTTCGAGCGGATCTAGGATACAATCACCAAAAAATGATATCTTTATTAAACTTTGGAGTACATAATCACTCAGCTTCACAACATCTGCATGGAATCAAAATTCCATAACGTCTTGGAAAAAAATGTCTTTAAAAAAAACTGACTCAACCTCCTACAACAATGAGCTTTCCTTTGAAAAAATTGATCACTCCAAATTTACAAAAAATCAATCCTTATCACTCCACAAAATCACTTATTGCTCCAAAATTACAAATAGAATTTCACTTAAAAAACTCTCACTCCACCCCTTTTTTTTTTAAATAAAATCATGCTCTTATGTAAAACCATGCTCTTATATATATTAGTTTTATGTGCTAAATTCAACACTCCACTAAAAAATGAGTATAATAAAAAAGGTTCATTAGGCACAACACCATAATGATATAAAACACCCACCAGATTTCTATGCACAATCTTTTTAGGCACAATGGATCTCAAGCTTCCACGTAGCTTTCTCCTGGCAAAGTTGGTTCTTCAATGCAGGTTTCTCCCGGCAAATATTTACAGAGTTATCTTCAGAAAGCTGTTGTATATCTCCACGCTAATCATTTCTTGAATCTTTTTCGATGCTTCTTATAATGAAAAAACAAATATAAAAAACATCTGCATTACAGCCAGAAATCCAAGGTTGTACACCAGCATAGTAAACAAAATACTTCTTAGACTTGGATCGACCACTACCACACTCGGATCTCACCCCACTCTACTAATTGATCTAGCTTGGAGACTTCAACAACAACTCCACTGAATCAATGTGGCACACCAAGATTCTTTTCCCACTATAGGAACTTCTGTCACATCTGTCAATAGGTCAACGTCTTCCACACCAGGTTAAGAATACAACCAGATTGACTCTTTTTTAGGCTACAAGCTACATACCGCCCACGCAAATTTGAAATCAAGCTTCCAGCAAGTTCCAAAACACAAATTTCGTGTTGATTTCACTGTGACAAACTCGATTGATTGTTATACACCTCATTCTACAACTGTGAGTCTCATTTATTGTAGCAACAAATCAATTTATATGTAACAATGAAATTAAAATTTCGTTATATACTTGAAGCAATGGAATTAACAATCTGTTTGAGATTAAGTGTAGAAACGGTGGTAATTAACATAACTCTGCATTATATTTAAATGATTGCCAAAACCTCACAGCAGTCATCGTAAACCATATTCAAACAACTCCAAATATAATTCTAGATTCTGATTGAAACCTACGTTGAAGTCACTTGCATCGAAGGTAAAATTCAATCCGTTATCCCTTACACTATACATCAACGTGCTATCTTGCCAGATCTACATGTTTTGACATCAATTGCTGAGCACGATGTCTGAGGTAATTACCTGCGTTTGCCTTTTTAACTAAAGTATTTCCACGCTAATGGTTTCTGTCCCCTTCTATCTGCGCTGGTTCTGGAAATTTAACACTACTCAGCCATTTGTAATTAACGCAGAGAGCTCTACTACTCCACTCAAATACAAAAGTAACGCTGGTCCTTTGAATGTACACTGCCTCCCTTGAACGCTGGCTCTTCGAATGTAGCACTAGTCCTTCATACATATTTACCAATTTCGATTACACTAGTTCTGGAACACATCGTTGCCTCTTTTGCATAATCATACTTGCATTCATATATTCACACACAGTATATGCATATATCCAAAACATATATATTTCCCGCTCTGATACCACATATTGAAAATCAAATTAACTTAGACAAATATATAAAACACACATAATAAAATAGACACTAGAAATTGGCAGAAAAGGCTTCAACCTCACGGCTTCCTCACATATTTTCTCATTATTAAAAGAATGTAATTTTACAATTAAATAGATGAGGAGACAGTGTCTCAAGATAGTACGTGCTATCTTGAACACCATGTTGAGATAATTTCTCAACCAAACACACACCAATATAGGAGCTACCTAAACTAACTCCTATCTTAGAGGAACAACCCAAGAGTTAGGCACAAATTCCTAACTTGTAATATTTAATTTATTTATTTATTTTTGGATTTATTATTGTTTTGTGAGAGAGGCTAATAGTAACTTCACTTGTGTCTGAATTAGATCTAGATATAGGAACTTTTTTGCAAAATGATTCAATTGGAAATTCAAAAGGTGGAATTCCAAGTTTCTCACTCCTAGATCTAGTTAATATACCAGTTTCTCTAAATAGAGAAGTAACACTTTCCTCAGAAGCTTCTGGGTTATTAGGAATTTCAGCAGAAATAGGTATTCCTTCTAATTTCTAAATTAAAGACTGAACTTGGGGAGACTCGGAGTGCATTCTGAAACAGTTGACTATCGAGGCACTTAAGGAGATGATGGAAAGGTTTCTACTATTTCTGATTTCTGAGTTGGTGATCTAGAGTTTGATCGGAAAGTTGTAGAATGCTTTTGGGGAGATCGACTCTTATGAGGGATTCTAGTTTGAGGTTTAGAATTATATGCCATTCATAGTCACCCTCCTTCTAGCGCCAAAAATGTTGAGGCCTCAGAAATCTGTGGCAACAACAAGGGGGATAACCACCTGGTCTGAACCTTAAGACAACTCCTTTTCCGTTTGGAATAGTGGCTCCGACTAGATATAATGGGACTAGTCTCCTAGATTTGGGTTTTTTGTTTGATTTTTGGGTTTCTCTCAAAATATTTTGCATGAAGAATTACTAAAAACTAAAATAAATTTATTCTAAAATGAAAAACTTTAAGCCTAATTTAATCTAACCTGGGATAATACTAGTTTGATGCGATCTAAAATTATATCTATTCAATCTGTGATGATGAAAATCATCACAAATTTAATAGAATTATTACTTTGTAAGATGATTATCTTGAAAAAATAGTTAATCAAAAGAAAATGAGAAATATATCGCATATATCTGATGATCATATATAAAACATATCAATTTCTACCTTTATATCGTACAATAGTGCAATTGATATTTCAAATAAAAAACAATAAATTTCATATATAATTCATGAAAGCTGAATTCATCACTAATATTCAAAAACAGATTTAGCATACATAATAATAGTACCAGATGTGTACTCCTCTATTCGTCTGACCAGTGATAATAGGCCACATTCAACTCTTCTACCAATAAGTCTTTCAAAGAATACAAAAGTGCATCAACATTGATCAACAAAATGATATATATAACTGAAAAGGTTGTGTTCCATTACTTTATCAAGGAATTCACAAACTTACTCACAATTAAGCATTCTTTGCAAATGTTCTCAATAAAATTCTGGACCTTTCTCTAAATGCATGAGAAGGGTTTAAATACTAAACTAGCTACAAACTAAAATTGAATTATTACAAAAATGTAGAGGAGGTTTCAAACAACATTCCTCTAAAAACTTAACTTAAACAATAATCTAGGAACTTTGAACTAGCAATCCTAACTTTGCAAATCCTGACTTTATTTCTGAGTGTGATCACGAGGTTGACAAATATCTAGCATTTATTTAAGCTGAGCTGGCTGTGATATCCGTGACCGAATCTATCCCTTGAAAATAGCATTTGAAATTACTGACTGAGATATTTTTGTTGAATCTGTAAGATACTGAAGAGTTTGATGTTGATGGTAAGGTTTGATCAAAAAATTCCAGTAATTTTCCTGATCAAAATTATCAACTTTTTTGATCAATTCCTCTTGTGTATCTGCTCTATGTCTCCACTTTAATTCTACTTCCTTTGTTCTTGAAAACACATCAGACGTGTTTTCTTTAAGAAGTTTTGTTTTAAATAATTGATCACATATAGAGTGAATAATCTCATTTGATTTCTTGGATGTCTTGGTTGCTACTTTCTCTGCTTGATTAATTTGTGCTCTCCATTCTGTGAATAACAATTCTTTGTGTAGCTTATCTATTTGTTGTAGATTAGCTTGTTTTCATGTGTCTGAAATTTGCCACTGAATGTGTTCTTCGATTTTCTTTTCAAGTCTTTCACATTCCAATTTCTAAATTTCTATTTGCTGAATCATTATCCTATTGGAATCACAATGAGAATCAATCATGGAAGCTTGGTGACAAAAAATTTCTTCTTCTTTCTTTAACATAGTATTTACATCAAGTGCTTCTTTGATGAATTGTTCTAAGTGTGGTTGACTCTATAATTCAGCTATTGCTTTTCCCAGATGTGCTTGCTTTTCATTAAGCTCTGCATGAAACTTCAATTTGAGGTTTTCAATATCTTCATGAAATTGATCTGTGCTTATTTTGATTTGCTCAATGGACTTGCCTTTCTCTTTGTTTAGCAACTGTTCTAATTCTTGTACTTTGGATTCCTTTTGTTTCAACAATATTCTAACCTCAATAGCTTTATCAATAGTAGCGGTGGCATATGCCCCTACATATTGTGATAACTTGGTTAGATGTCCAGTGGGATCATCTAAGGAATCCTTCCAAAGTACATCAACTGATTCATCTGTTGGTTTTGGATTTGTTTCATCAATCCTTTTTCTTTTATTTCTTTTAACCACAACTTTGTAGCTAGGACTATAGAAAATGTCTAATGATAGAATATCTTCAATCTGCAGAACTATCTGATATGTAGGGTGGGCCGGTATGATTTCTTTGTCATGCACTGCTAGAATTCTTTGTAATGAATTAACAGTTTCAACTATTTTCTATGAAGGTTTTGGTGTTTGAAAACTTGATGTCTAATCAATATTGGGATTTTCTTTTGAAGTCTTTTTTTCTTGAGAAAATTCTTCCCATTCATTCACCAGGTCTCTCACTTGAGAGGGCTTGGATTGATCCAACATGTTATGAGTATGTTGAATTGAATCCAAATTTGATTTTGTCCCATTGTTGTTTGTTTTCTCTAGCACTTCTAGCTCTTGAAGAATTTGGTCAATTTCTAAATTTTCTTTCTTAGATTCGGATTCCTCAGATTGATCCGAATTAGCAGACTGTTGTTGTGATTGAAATGATTCATTTTCAGATACCTCTTTCATTTCATCATCTATACTAACACTCAGAGTGTGTTTTTCATCTCCAATAGTTAACAGATTCAAAGGAACCTTTTCTAGTCTATTGTTTCTATATGTTTGAAAAGCTTCAGCATCTTCTTGACTTAATTGACTAGAAACATATTTGATAATATCAGAGAAATTTTCCATGCCTTGGAAGAAATTATCAAATTTATCTTCTTCCTTTATAAAAGGCTTCATTTTTAGCTCTGTGATGTAATTTTTAATCACATCATTGGGATCATATAATCTTCCTGGCATAAATTCCAATCTCAACAACTGAATCTTAGGAACTTTTTTGTATGTATGGCCAATATTAGCCAGAGCAAAGGTGTTGCACTGTAGAGGGAAAGTAGGCCAAATAGCCTTTTTACCATCTTTCAACTTCTTTTTGATACCATTGACAAGCTGATATGCTATTTCTTTTGCAAGTAATTTGTCTGGAACATAGTAAGGTAAAACATGGGGAGAAGCATAACTCCCAAATACTCTAATATATGTCAACTTTTCTTCCGCAAACCATCTTGCTACGGGAAGAATATCTACATTGGCTTCTTTAAAAACCCTTGGAGCCTTTTTGTTGAAAATAATTTGATGCATGGGCAATATGACTCCGTAGCAGATTTTATAGAAGTGTAAGTGGAACTCAGAATCCCAGAGTTCTCCATGGTAGATATGAATCGAGGTAGGGTTTTTGGTGGTCCATTTCCAATCCATGGTAGGAAAATTATAAGTAAAACAAATGGAATCCATGACATAAGTAGACATATAAAACAGAGGTATTTCTCTGAGAAAAACACTTCTTTTATTCCTATATTCAGTGATATGCTTCGCTAGGTAATTGGATAGAATGTTTGCCTAATTTAGGATAGAGGAATTGGAAATTGCGTCAATTAAGGGAACCCAATCTCTTGAAAATCTAGTACTACCAGGTTTGGAAAATATTCTACACAACATACCAGCGGCATAACAATAAGGATTAGGAATTTGTGCAATTGGGTACTGTTGGAGCCCCTAAAATCCTAGCTTCAACATTGGGGAAAACCACCCGGTCCGGACCATAGTACATCTCCTTTTCTGTTTGGGATGGTGGCTCCGACTAGATAATATGGGACCAGTTTCCCAATGATATATGGGTTGATGATTGGTTGTTTGTATAACGGGTAATGGAAATGATAATTAATCTAATATATAACTTAATAAATATAAATAACTCTATTTAACCCGGGTATCATATAATAAATGTGATTTTGGATTTGTTTCGATTAGATGAATAATCATATAGATGGCTTATTCGTCCAAAAGAAAGATGCATTCACATACAATAATTTTTAATGTTCCAAATCTGGAAATTAAGCAATATTTGACAAAATATTGGCTACACAGTGTCAAAAAATCTCATATCAGATTTTATAATGCATATCCTTCAGTAAATACAACAACAGCAACCTTACACAACGTTTTATGGGCAAAAGGGTGGGGAAAAGTGGTGATTTTGGCCCTAAAATGAGTGTATTCAGAAATATGCGTAAAAATGAGAGAAATGGCGGGAGGTTATTTTATATTAGGTCATGAGGAACCTATGCTCTTAAATTCAGCTCAAACAAAGCATTCTAGCTACGTTAAACAGTTCCTCCTTCCCAAACTAGGCTTAAAAACCCTGATTTCCCATGGGTTTTAGTATGTAGAGCGTAATTTCTGAGGGTTTTAACTGAAATAATGTTGGAACATCAGTATGGAAACTTATAATATGAATCAGATGGTTTATATTAGGAAAAACAGAGATTTACACAAAGAAAGGCCTCCAAATGAGGTACTGCAACCATGCAATGAAACAAAAGAGCTGAACAGTGTAATTTACGGATGGATGAAGCAGTGTTTCATTATATTTTATATCTACAACAGATATGAATAGAAAACCACAAATAAAAATGGGATCTATATTCAAAAATATCTTTTTAGTACATTCCCCTTGGGGATCTCAGCAAAAGATGAATAACAATGAATAGATCTGAGATCTACACCATAGATCTACAGTAATCTTCAGAAATTTTTCAAGAATATGATGCACAATAGATAAGATCTGAAATAGGACATGGATTGGTTGGCCAATCCATGGATCACCTCAGTGAAGGAAAGGAGCCCTTTCACTGGAGATCTCTCCTCCAAACTGATGCAAAACCCACACTGCAACTCTACTTGCAAAAAGGACACAGTTTATGAAGCTAACTATGCAGATGAAGTAAAATACACTTTGGCCTCATGCCAAGAGAATAATCTAAAGCTTTGGAGATCTAGAACACTCTTGCCAATGGGTTAGAATACTTTCCCAGTGAAAAGAGGGGCTAGATATGCATAGATCTGAGAAGATCTATCTTCCACTTGCTGCAGCTCACTTAGACAATGGAAACCCTCACTAGATTTACGCTGCCAAAGAGAGATGGAGCTTGGCCAATGCCAGATAGTGGACCAATGCAGCACAATCTCCTCCAAGAGACCCTCAAGGAAGGAGGAGGAATTCCTAAACAGGAAATTCCTCTCTCTAGCTAAACAGCCAAGAGAGTTTGCATTGTTCAAGCAATCTCAAAATCAAATGATCATCAACAACCCTTTTCCTTCAGCCTTCTCCTTCCTTTTATAAGATTAGGGTTTTCAAAACCCTAAACCACCTTCATCCATTTGTCCCTTTTTACATGGAGGACCTCCTCATAGGACTATGCTAATCATCTAGGAGGTTCATTGCATTTGGACTGACTTATGATTTGGTCTTGTTGACTTGGTCAAATAGCTTGAACCTGTTTCACATACAAGTGGATTTTATTGAGCAAGCCTTGATTTGACTCTGTTCACATTGGGAATTGATTTATTCTCATGTTTTAGGAGTTTTTCATGTCCTCCTTTGCATTTTATTCATCAATAAATAAAATTAAAACAAAATGAAATGTTCTTATTAGCTTGGGCTAATTAGGAACATTACACAATTATTTTTTTAAGAAATTAAACAAAATAATGATGATAACATATCGCATTCATATATATATTTACATCGCTCACATATATTTTGAAAAATAACAATTCTAAGTTTTCAGAAATGATATAACAAAGGATTGTTTTACAAGCATACATATGTAAACAATAGCAATTTTCAAAGAGCATGTTTCATCACATAAGAAAAATGAAATAACATAATAACGATATAAATACCAGATACATTTGTAACCTTCTGATGCAAATAACATTCTAATCCTGCTTTCTTACTTAAAACAACTTCCAAGATAAACAAAAGTGAAAATTCTTGAAAGTAATTTCCTCATAAAATTGTAGAATCTTGATCCACCATTACTAAAAAAATTATATTCGGAAGTACAGAAGTGTATCTTCCCAAGTCAAAAATTAATACAAATAGAGGACCCTTTTCTAAATACATGAAAGGGGTTTAAATAATAATAAAACTAAAACAAACTATCTAAAACATCGCTTGAATGCTGTTGGAACTGCCAAAACATGAAAGTTGGGCATCCGATTTCATTCAAATAGAATTGTGATCTCCACTAGAATAGGTTCATTGCATCTCTTTCTTATCTAGTATGTGTAGCTGGCAAATCGATAATATTTATTTCACTTCGGGAGGATGACTCAATCAGGAATGTAGCTGGCCAGTATATGTGGCATCCGAAAGTTCTGAAATCATATAACTGATGGCATGAGAGAGGCATTTCGTAGTCATCTAATGGCTGTGTGGTTTAACCAAATAGAACCAGAATGTGTCCCATGTGAGTCCTTGCATTGCGCTGATTTGTTGGTTCTTGCTGGCTAAATCCTACTTCCATTGTGTCTCTAATTCTTTGATTTTTGGGAGTTTCCCTTGGATTCAGTTGGAAATCAAATTGGCTGTATACAAATTGTTATTAATTAATTCCACTAAATTGTTCATTATAGCTCTTGCCCTGGAGATAGCCCGTTCTACCTTAATTAACTGTGCTTCCCATTCTGCAAACAAAAATTCCTTATGTGATTCTTGGATTTTGGGAAGATTGGCAGCTATGCCTTGGTCTGTGTCTTTCCATGTGAGGAACCCCGAAATTTTCTCATCGGCATCCTCGAATTCGAGCCTTGTGTTTACTGCCTTTTCTATGAGTGATGTAGCTACTGCACATAGAGGGTCGGCCAGTGATATTTTGTGACATAAAATATCAAGCTATCGTGACAATGATTTACTTGATTTGAGAGCCTCTTTTTTGAACTGATCAATCTCAGGATACTCCTTAAATTTTTGTATCTTTGTTTGTAACACGGCACTTTGTTCTTCTCTGGCTATCTTCTCCTATTGAAGCATTACCTGCAATTTGTTCAGCTCTTGAGACAACTGTTGTTGCTTGTGTAGAGCTTGCTTGTCAAGCTTTTGTTTCTCAAGATTCAACTGCTCTTTAAGCTTCTCAATCTGTTGTCTTTCTTCAATTAGTTTTTGTTCTAGCTGTGCTATTTTTTTATGATCCACTGTCGCCTTTGCTTCCAGCCGTGCTATTTTTTTATCTTTTTCTTTTATCAATTGGCTAACTTCGGACGCTTTGTCCATTGTTGCCACTGTATAAGCCCCTGCATATTGAGACAATTTAGTTCAATCCTCTGAAGGATTAACTTTAGAGTCTTTCCAGAAAACATTCATTAATTCGGTTTGAAGAGATGAAAATGGACCCTGATCGATTTTCCTTTTCTTCCTTTGTTTTCTAACTATAACCCTATGTTTTGGACTGTAGAAGACATCCAAGGGTGGTATATCTTCAACCTTCAATACAATTTCCTCAAAAGGATTTTCTGGGATGATCTCAATATCTTGGGTCTTAGCATTGTCGACTGCTCCTTTGACTATAACATTGGTTACCATGGGCTGTTGTGTTGCGGGCGATTGCATTGTAGCTACATTCTGGGAATCGTTTTGGCTGTTGATTTTCCGATCGAGCTACTCCCACTCCTTAAATAGATTTGAATCGATATGCATATTGGTGTCGAATGAATCGCCAACATTTTTACCTGTCTCTTCCTTATCGGTGTTCTTTTCTGCACTGTGTTTTTCCTATTGTTGTAGGGGATTAGTTCTTAATAGATCCAGAGGTATTGTTAGTAGTCTCTTGATCCTGAACTGCATGAAATTTTCCATGTCACTTGCTTCAAATTTTATATCTGCTAGATGTTTAACCTATGAAAATACATCAGCCGAGGCGAATAGATCATCGAAATCATCATCTTCATGTTTGAATTTAGCGACCTGTACTATAGATGTAAATTTATAGGCAACTTTATTTGGATCATATTGTCTTTTGGGGATGGATGCTAATCTGAGCTCTTTTATTTTATTGGCTTCTTTCTCTGCATGTTTAAAATCATTTAGAGAAAAAGTTCCACATCGGAGGGGAAATGTAGGCCACATCTACTTCTTTGAATTCTTCAAATTTCTAGACATCCCTTTTTCTGTTATTTGATAGGCTATTTCTCGGGCTAACAATTTATCAGGAATGTACAAGAGTAGAACATGGGGATCAGTGATGGTTCCAAATATCTGGATATAGGTGAATTTTTCCTCTCCAAACCAGCTTTCGATTGAAGTTAGGTCAACGCTGGCCCCATTGGATAACCTTGGAGCGAGTTTGTTGAATATAGCTTGGTGAACTGGCAAGGTAAACCCATGATAAATTATGTATATATGGTCTTTGTAATAGGCCTTCCACAGATATTTCTGATAAATGTGAATAGGAGTTGGGTTTTGAGGAGTCCACTTCCAGCCTAAGATAGGGAATTCAGAGTTGAAGCATATGGTGTCAATAATATAAGCACTCATGTAAAATGGGGGTATTACCTGGGTAGACACATATTTGTTTTTCCTATGATCAAGGATTTTGTTTGCCATTTTATCAGATCAAATGGTTGGCCAATCCATGATGTCAGAGTTAACAGTGGCATCAATTAAAGGTACCATCTCAATAGAAAATTTATCTGAGTTGACGGTTCCAAACAATATACACACCATAGCTATAGCATAGCAATAGGGAGACGCCAAAGATTCTACGGAGTACATACCTGAAGATTCGTGCTTGTGATTATTTGGAAAATGCCTCCATTCTCTGATAGGATCTTACTCCACTTCATTTTCTTTGGCGAAGTCTTCCAAAAATTCTTTATTGTAGATTTTCTAAGGGTCTGGTAGGTGATAAATCTTCTTGATGTCTTCTGCTTTGAAAGACCTGAACATCCTTCCATCTAACTTGAAGAACGCCCTGTCTGTTATATTTATACTTTCTATCACCCATCTCACCAATTCATTATACGAGAACATATTCGTGCGAGCTACTATTCTGTGAAGATAGGAGCTTGCCAATTCCTTCAGAAAACCTTCTGATTTTTTATTTGAATCTGTTGTTGCTCTTCCTTCTTGAATTACAGTTGGACCTTCTACCTCCAATAGATAGTAAAGTCCTTCCCATGAAGTGTTTCTGAGACCCAGACAAGTAGTATCGGCTACTACTACCAATTTAGCTGGTTGCTCATTTGGAACGATGGGGACCTTCACTTTCCTGGATTTCTTAGACATTTTCCTAATTGGTAGTTGTTTCTCAAGTTTGCACAGTGAAACAAATGAGCAGAATGATGGAAAAAGAATTATTTTTAAGAGTGAATACAAGGCAGAGAGGAGAAATGGCATTTAATCATAATAAAGATGACAAATTAAAGAAATATTATACCATCCTAAATGAAATCCGAGAAGTATTTCAACCATGACTATCTTTTAATGATTTCCTTGTAATCCATAACGTGAAACTTTGATGCCATTATGGGATGTCTCGTCACACATTCATAACGGTCCATTTTAGAGTTAATACCATAACATTTTAGATTTTCAATTAGCGATGATCGCATATCGGAGATCGGAAGTCTCAAAGGTTAGGCTTAAGTGGTTCCATTTCATATCTGCGATTGCGATTATTGCTGAGCTGGCATGGAGGGTGCGGTGCTTTTAAATCATATCAAATCATTAAGATTTCCTTTATAAATGATCTATTTGATTAAACATGTGTATTAATACTTCATATTTTTTATTTATGGGAAGTGCGCTTTCGTAATAATGATATTGCATCGCAAGGTTTTAGAGGAGAGTCTTTGGATATAAGTCATGTGTTTTAGTGATGGGCGATTGCGATTTGACTTATTGCATCGGGGAACTTTGAAAAGGGTGCATAAGGATGTAGTATGATTTCACCGATTTGCAATTGAGATAGGGTTTATCGCGTCGGTATTTTTAAAAAGGAAAGGTTTTGGACTTTTTCTCATGTGATATGCGCTTTCGCAATTGCTTTATCGCATTGGGGTTGAATGATAACACATTTGAGTTTTTTCTTTTATATCTTGAATATGCGAAATGCGATAAAGGCCTTCATGTTTTTTATTTTTTGTTAAATAAATCCTTTTTCGTTGGGGTTTGATTCTATTACATGACGGATCGGATTTCCTTAAAACATTTTCATGAGTGCAAAGGATTTCTTGATCTGCAATAAGCGATGCTAAGGAAATTTTTATATATCCTTTTATAAAAATTTATTTTTCAAGACACTTTATTGATTCTATAACTATTCAAAGAAAAGGGGACCCATTTCTTATTAATACAGAAATTTTAAATGGGGAGGGTTGTTTGTACAACACAACAATTGGCGATTCACTGAGAGAAACAATTATCTCTGAAAAAATAAAGCGATAACTAAATATTTTGTAAGTAGAAAGATTTGAGGACAAAGAAAACTATCCCAGAATAATCAGATAAAATCTAACTCTGAATAAAATAAGAATCACTTGCAATTTCTTGTTAATCCCTTTAAAAATAAAAACATTTTTGGTTTCATCAAGCTTTGATTGGTTGATAAAGATAAAGTAGGGGGCTTCTCCAACTTAGCTTTGAAATTTACTCTTTTGTCACAAGTAGTGCCTCTGCTGCCAGCAAACGTCTATAGTCTCGACAGGGTTACCTTTTAACCATTAATCATCCATTATCCAATCCATCTAAGAGTGTAACTTTTTTAAAAGATAAATACATATAGATATGTTTTTTTTTTTTTTTTTTTTTTTTTTAATAAGATAAAAGCCATTGTCCTGGTTTGGGAGCCAACTGATAACAATGCCATTCACCGGTTGTAATTAAACTGAACTAGCTAGCTCGTGATGAGACCCCTTGTCTTATGATTATAAGCCATTACCCTATTTTGATATGCATTATTGGTAATGTCAGTTTAGTTACTTCCCTATGATCATGGTAAGCAAGCTCGTGATGAGACCTCTTATCTTTTATATCAGACATATTTTAGAATTACACTCTGAAAAATCATAAACTTAGTGGATGGGGTGAATGATTCTCTCCTCAAGAGTTAATGGATGACCTTCTAGAGTTTTAGATTCCAAGTTTCAGAAAAAATCTTTACTCTTTATAAATAACCTCTCTCTACTTTATAAACTTAGAATGATTTACAATATTTTCAAGGTTTCAGAAGATTTTACAAATTTTAAAAAAGTTCTCAGAGTTTCATATTTTATTTAACTTTCCAAAACTGTAATCACATCCTTAAAAATTTCTATCTACATAAGCAAGTATTCACAATATTTTCTCAAAGATATTTTCAATAGTAAAAGGCCAATGGAAGACTATTTACAATGTTATTTCTAAGGAAAACAAACTTGCATAATGAATATATACAGATAAGAAGGGGTTACCTCCTTAGGAAA
Organism: Pinus albicaulis; assembly: GCA_034641835.2. Taxonomy (NCBI): domain Eukaryota; kingdom Viridiplantae; phylum Streptophyta; class Pinopsida; order Pinales; family Pinaceae; genus Pinus; species Pinus albicaulis. The sequence goes on from JAXQQM020071211.1 coordinate 47,002, forward strand.
AGAATTTTTTTTAAATAAGCCCATTCAGAGGAAGAGACTCTCTCTTTCCTGTTAGATCTTCCAATATGAATGTTGATGAGCCTATCTTTTTAATGATTTGAAATGGTCCAAGCCACATCTCTTGAAATTTAGTAATTTTTACCTTTGTCTTCATGTGCTTTGTCCCATTTCAAAACAAGATCACCAATTTGTAATGTTTTAGATCCAGTAGAACTTGCATCAAAAGAAGATTTTATAAGTTGTTGATGTTTAGCGTGAGTGATTTTGGCTTTCTCCCTTTCTTAATCTAATTTGAGGATTTGATCAAATCTTAATTGGACAGAGGATGAAGGATTTTCTTTAATAAATTGTACTAGGGCTAGAGATGGGAGTGCTAGGTTTGAAGGTATTACAACTTCTTTCCCATATACTAGATTAAAAGATGAAGTACCTATTGAGGACCTCTAAGTTATACGATCTGCCCATAGTGAAAAGATCAAAGACTTATGCCAATTCTTTTGATTTTGATCAACAATTCTTTTAATGATTTTAATGAGATATTATTAGTTGGTCCAGTAATCAATACATTAGGGATTGTTGTTAAGCCGAGATATTTCCGCTCTAGAGACGGCTGAACTTGCCATAGACCGGTGCCTAGAACATCTTATCATGAGAGTGTATCATATAACTTTGGTGTCAATCCAAAACTCTCCTGCTTCCATCTCTTGTAAAACAAGGAAATTGATTCATCAGGACGAACTTGAGAAAATGCCTGAGGAAAGTAATGTTGCGAGGGAACAAGATGCTAGAATGTTGGGGTTCCCATGTTTGGCAGTGCTTGCGAACCAAAGATGAGACAACATAGAACCACTTTGGAACCTCAGGATCTAGCCCTCCTGGGTTCAGAGAGGGATCTCTCTATACAAGTCAAAGGATATGTCTTTGAAGCTCTAAGTTATGATTTCAGGCTAGTTGTAGGCTCAAGGTTGTTGGTTTGACTGTTTGGGTTTGGTTGGGGAGAATCAGGAAAAGAAGGACCAATATAAGAATAGGATGAGAAAAGAGGAAGCTTAGGAAGAGACAGATGACTCAGAGAACATCAAAGCCATTGGGCTATGGAGTCAAGAAAGGATTTATTTGTAATCAATGTGAAAGCTTTCAGTTGGGCTAGTCATCTAGATCATTTGGATCTTAAAGGAGATATTTGGAATGGGACATTAAGGACAGAAAATGAAAGGAGGAGAACCAACCAACTCTGTCTATAGATCAGACCAAAGGTCATTTAACTCTAGGCCTACTTGGACAGAATTAGAGGTGAAACAAGGGATCTTGGAAAGGTTTAATTGGGATGGAAAGCTCCTAGAGATATAGAGATCAGGTTCTAGACCTCCAGGATTCTCAACACATTCAACTAAATCCTAACAAGAACATCTAAATACAAATTTCATTAATTCATACATCAGAGAGCAGGAAATAACATCCACTACACTGGTTAAACCAATTGAAATCAACATTCAGATACACATATAAGCAGAAAACATAAAAGGCTGGGAGAGTAGCAACATAAGGTACTTATCAAGGGTAAATCTTATGCCAAACTTCTGATGCGAGCCTGAAGAAACATGATGAAATGAAAGCAAGTCAATCACAAATACAGAGAAAGAGGAAACATCACCAGCTGCTTCAGATCAAGATCCAAAGAAACATGCTTGTCATATTAAAAACAACACCAATCAGGTACATCATAGCCCAAAGCTTGAACATTCAATCTGAATACATCTAATCTCAGCCTATCTTACAATATACACAGAGAACTTATCTCAAGAGGAGAATACTTGCATTTCACTGATATCTCATCAACAACCATTACAAAGATTTCCTTCTGTTCTTTATAGCAGATGATGATCAGAAGGTTGACTGGGGAGGTAGGTGAACACTAAATGTGATATTAAACACATAAATGAATGCAGGGCCGAAGCCCATTCTGTTTGACTGCTGTGTATTTACTCTCTGTCACCACTTATATACAGGGATGATCTTCTTCAGATTTACCTTTGCCTTAGATATGACTGTGATGCACTCTGGTGGCCACACTTTACTGTACTTGTGGGGAATAAACAAATGTTGCACATGGTCTGATAGCTCGAACAGTGATTTGGGAGGGCGGTTCCCTCATGGGTACGGTTGTGGAGTGAAAACAATATGGATGACCTGTACCGCAGGAGGAGGAACATTCTGCCAGTGGAAGAAAACCCTGATGGTGCGTTTACTGTGCTCTGGACCCTCTAATCGATTCTTGGGATCTTTGAACCAGGCTTAGCTTCCCAAACTGCTGATTTAAGTCCCGAAACCTTCATGATTATGCTCTAAACTCTTGTCCTTGCTTTCTGAATCCTGACACCAATTACGATCTTGCCATCGCACTCTAAATGATCAGGAGGGTATTCTGAAGAACTCGAAGTTTGTTTCTTAATGCAGAATACTGTCTCCAACTTCCTTAGTCATTTCTAATAATTTTTCTCTAAAAACAAACATGCCAGTTCATCATCTCACAGTAGCGTATGAAACGTGTATCATGGCGGCCATTCCTTCTAAATATCCACAAAATACAATAAAGCGGTGAGAAAACCATGGATGTGAATGACGGATGAGCGGGGACCACACTATGGACGTGGAAGCAAGACATGCGGATGGAGATGGGGAGAAATCATGACGAAATGTTGAAACAACGCTATGATGGGGGGAGTTGGTAGAACATGGGCGACCATCGTGAAACATGAATGATAATTGTGAGAAAAGACACGAAAAAGAGCTAATTATACGTAATGGGCAGGGAGGGAGTACGGAGTGTGCACGTGGAGCTGACGTGGCGAGGCGAGGTGACGAGGAATGGTCAACGGGAGACAAACAAACCTGGGTCGTCCATCGGGGTGGAGATCGACGGTTGAGAACGGCAGACGGTGGGCCAACAGGTACGATGATCGGGGGTTAAGCAGTGCGCAGTTTCGATGAATGAGCGTCGTTGGATGAGGGCTCCAAGATCTGATGGCCGAGGTGAATTCCGCTGCCCGGCTTTCGTCCGGGAGATAATGCGCGAAATGGGTGGTTTTTGAAATAGTACACTCGGACACGCGTCACCCAGCGTATTGAATCGCTGGGTCCGCGGGAAATACCGCCGGCTATGGATGGGTGGTGCGGAATGAAACCATCGGTCTTCTGAAACTGCGCAGGCGGGGTGGGGACCACTGTTTTGGGTGAGCACCGCACCGTTGGATCCGGTGTTTAACAGATGGCGGAGATGGACTGCGGGGGGACCAAGGTGTACGGGCACAGGAATTTGGAGCGACCCCCCGTAGTCAATAACAACCATTCGATCGGGTTGTCCCACATCCTGAGGAGTCAACTACGGGGCTGGAGTCGGCCAACGGATAAGTAGAGCCTGCGAGGCGAAATGCTTCGGTCACGGCGTCGGGTCACATGGAGTGGAAAGGTGCGGGGCTAGCGGAGAAGGGGGCTAGGCTTAATATAAGGTTTAAAGTGGGTTTTTCAAGCCTTTCTGATGTATTTTGAGACTATGGGAGGGCAATGATAGAAGGACCAAGGTGTATTTGAATTGAACAAAGGGTGTATGGAGGATCTGATGGGGAGTTTGGGGAATTTAAGAGGGTGATAAGGAGACTTTAACAAAGGGAGAAGGGGAAAGTGATATTTTGCAAAGGCATAAAGGGCAATAATGGGCCTTTTGAGAAATGGATCAGCAGAGGGACTACATATTAGGTACAACACACAAACGCTTCAAGGAGGATGAATTTTCAGGGGAAAGGCATTCCTTGAAGGCTCCAAAACAATCCAGCCCCCAGCTTGCTTACCAAGAATTTCATAGGGGGGCTAACAGTGGCTCCACATGGGGATGGCTTCTCCTTGGAGGAGTTAAGAAACCAGATATGATCTTTGGAGTAGGCCAGATGCCTGCTGTCATAAGCCACCCTTCTTCTTCAATTTTAGCTTCCACAGTATGATAGAAACATCAGCAAAAATATTTCCCAACCAATCTACTTACCCAAGCTACAGTTCTACAATTTTCCCTTGGGTGCATTTGAACTAGCAGACCCTTTACATTATTTTATTTTGAAAACAAAAAAAAACCTACTCTAAATCTACCCTTATTGCTCCATGAGACCAGTTTATACTGTTGGTCTCATATAATTCTCTACCTAGTCTATTACCTGCTGGGATTAAACTGTCCAACAGGTTTCTTCACCTACATTCTAAGACATGAAATTTAAAACAGCCAAGTCAGGATTAGACTGTCTGACTTGCTGGACAGAAACTTGTAGAAGACAAAACTGTGAAGGCATGGAATTCTGCAACTTTGAAACATTCTTCTTTCTTTCTTGTGACTCAGGTTTTGAGCATATTTGAGTCACCTCTTTTCTTTGCTTCAACTCTGGTTTTGGGCATATTAGAGCTGGTTCTTCTTTCGCTGCTGATCCAGATTTTGAGCTTATTAGGACCAGCTATTCTGCTTCCTTTGGCTCGGATTTTGATCAGGTTTGAGCCATGCTTTTTACTTCAGAGGTTCATGTTTTGAGCATGTCTGAACCTCTCTTTTCGTTCTGTTTTTTGGAACATTTTCTCTTTTTCTGAAAATGAAAACTTGCAATGGTATGTACAATGGAGATGAAACTGGAAATGGAAAATCAATAGAAGTAATGTTTGAGCATCCTGCCATTGACAGGACCCCCAAACAATTCTGTGCCATCAAGTTCTTGCAGAAAAAATGCATTAGGACCCACAATGGCCTGGATTATGTATGGACCCTGCCACAAATTGTCAAACTTACCATGTTTGCCTTTGTCCTCTCTTCTCAAATCCCATCTCAGAACCTTATCTTCAACCTTGAAATATGAAGCTTTGGTCCTTTTGTCAAACTGTCTCTTTATGTTTTCTTGGACTCTGATAGCTCTGTAATAAACCTGCTCTCTTGTTTGTTGCAGATGGATAGTTTCATTGATTCTTCTCACCATACTTTTTTCCTCTGATTGGATCTCCTGAACAAGCTTGATTACTGGAACTCCAAGACTAGTGGGAAAAACTGCTTCCGTCCCATAAACCAGCTGAAAAGGTGACATGCCAATAGATTTCTTTGTAGTGAGCCTGTCTGCCCACAAGGCATGTATCAAATTTTTATGCCATGATCTTTTGTTCTCTTCCAGCAGCTTCTTAATGATTGTAACCAGGCTTTTATTTGATGATTCAGCTAGGCCATTACCCTGGGGGTAATAGGCAGTTGAATGTCCAAGTGCTATTCCGTACCTGTGACAGAAATCAATCATTCTTTTGGATCCGAAAGCAGCAACATTGTCAGTGATTATTTTCCTTGGACAACCAAAACGAGATAAGATGAAGTCTTCTAGGAACCTAATGATGACAGAGTCGGTGGCATTCCTAGTGGGTATAGCTTCTATCCATTTAGTGAAGTAATCTGTAGCAGTTAGGATCCATTTATGTTGTCCAGAGGAGGCAGGATGAATTTCTCCTATAAAGTCTAGGCCCCATTGCATGAAAGGGCCTTCTATGGTGATCGGTTGCAGAGGGAGGGGAAGGAGCTTTCTTTTGCCCTCAAAGATTTGGCATTTGTGGCAGGAAAGAATCATTTTATGGACATCACTAAAGAGTGTGGGCCAATAGTAACCAGCCCTGAGTATCTTATTTGCAGTGGTTTTCCAACTCAGGTGGCCTCCACACTCCCCAACATGGAATTCTTGTTTGATTCTTTCAGCTTCAGTTTTAGACAAACATTTCAGCAAAAGGCCATTTGGATTTTTCCAATATAGACTCTCATTCATAATGCAGTAATTTGTAGCCTTGAGTTTTATGAACCTGGCCTTTGTTTTGGACAGTTCTGGAGGGGCATTGAGGTTAGTGAGCACATAAAGGATATCAGTATACCAAGGAGAGTTCTGAAACTGCTCCTCAACAGTTGGATGGGGCAATCCTTCCTGCTCATCTAAGGCATTCATCATGTTAATATCAAGGGCCTGTAGATTAGATTCGGCCATTAATTGGGCCAGGCCTTGACCTTTGATCAATTTGGTGGGTTTTATTTCAAGGTCGTACTCCAAGATGGTAGCAATCCATTTGCCCCTTTTCCCATCTGGGTCTTGGGACAAGATATCTTTGACCACTATATTTGGCACGAAAGCAATGGTGTGAGAATGCAGAATGTACACCCTAAAGTCTTTTAAGGCCTTAATCAGAGCATAGGCCTGCTTTTCCATGATGTTGTACTTTAAGGGTGCATCTCTTAAGGCTTTACTGAAGAAAGCTATAGGTTGTTCATTACCTTCTGAATTTTTCTGCAGCAAAACTGCAGCTATTGTGTGTTGGGAAGCAAATGAAAAGATCAGAAAATCTTTTGAGAAGTCAGGGCTGATAAGGACAGGGGCCTGAGTGAGTGCAAGTTTTACTGACTCAAAATATTTCTTGGCTTCAACAGTCCACTTAATTCCTGCATCTTTCTTTAGAATTTCAGTCATTTTTCTAAGATGCTCTGCAAGGTTTGGGATGAACCTTCTAAGGAAGTTGATCTTCCCAATGAAGGACTGCAACTCCTTGATGTTCCTTGGGTGTGTGATTTGAAGTATTCCCTCAACTCTATGGGGGTCTATCCTGATCCCTTTCTCAGATATAATGTGGCCCAGAAGTTTACCTTCTTGCAGCCCAAAAACAGTTTTCTTAGGATTTAAGGACAGGCCGTACCTTCTACACTTTTCAAAGACTTTCCTCAAATGTTTCAAGTGTTCTTCTTCAGTTTTAGAAAAGACAGTCAAGTCATCCAAGTAGATAACTATAAAGTGTCCAATCTCATCTGAGAAAGCAATATCCATTGCTCTCTGGAAGGTAGCTCCAACATTCATCAATCCAAAGGGCATTTTCACATACATGAAGGTGCCCCATGGAGTGGTAAAAGCTGTTTTGAGTTGATCTTCTGGGAGTACCAGAACTTGATTATATCCTGAAAAACCATCAAGCAGGGAGATTCTCTTAGAGCCTACTACCTTTTGTAGGATATGCTCCATTCTAGGCAAAGGGTAGTTGTCTTTCAGGGAGGCTCTATTGAGGTTTCTAAAGTCTATGCATAGCCTGATCTCCCCTGTCTTCTTCCTTACAGCCACTAAGTTTGACACCCAATCAGAAAACCTTACAGGGACTATTATGCCTGCATCATACATCTTCCTGATCTCTTTCTCTACTGCAGGCAATTGTTTTGGATTGATTCTTCGAAGTTTTTGTCTGAAAGGCTTCTGATTTTCCTTTAGCGGTATCTTGTGTTGTATGATGTTGGTGTCATAGGCCTTTAAGTCTTCATAGCTCCATGAAAACACGTCAATGAATTCCTTAAACAAGTCAATGTATTTTTTCTTCATGTTTGCAGGTATAGACTTAGCCAGTTTTATCATTTTGGGTTTGTCTTTAGTGCCTATGTTGCATTCTTCTGTATCTGATTCTGCATGTTCTATGGTGGGCTTCTTTGCTACATCATCGAAATCAAAGAGGTCCTCCAAGGGTGCCAGGCCTCTGGGTATATTCTTGTCTTTGGCCTGCAATACCTCAACCTCTTCGTTTTCTGTGTTTTCACTATTTTCGTTAAAATTTCCGGTTTGCTCAGAAAAAGAATTTATTTCTATGTCACAGGGTGTTTCTTGTTCATCCGGGGGATCCTCGCTTGGGCAGCTATCATCAGAGATTGAGTCTAAATCTGAAAATTCAAACTCATTCCTGCCCACCAAGAAATCTTCGATCTGTTTATCTCCTTCAAAGACCTACCAATATTTTTCATTGTCTGGCACTGCAGGCCTGAATTTGGTCTGGATGATAATTTGTTGGTAAACTGGGGCCTTAGGTTATGAACTAGCTAGACAAGCTAATCCATTAGCAACAGCGTTTTGACCCCTAGGAATGAACACTAATTCATATTCAACAAACGTTTTCAGCAAATCTAGAGTATCATTCCTGTATGCCCTAAGCCTGGGGTGTTTTGCTGAATACTCACCATTCACCTGTTTGATCACTAACTATGAGTCTCCTCTCATAGCTATCCTACGGGCTCCTAATTTTTTCAACAGATTTAAGCCCAAGATCAGAGCCTCATATTCTGCAATGTTATTCGTGCATTTAAAATGCAGGTTCATAGCGTGGTTCTCTGCATGATCATCTCTTGTGTTATGTAGCCACACTCCTGCTCCAGCACTTTGCCTAGTACAGAACCCATCAAAGTTCATTTCCCACAGGGGTTCGTTGTTTACTTCTTCTTCATCCCCTCCCCTACAGCTGGATTCGCCATTATGTGGAGTTGTGAGGTTTGTGCTAGGAGGGGGGTCATTTTGTGGTTCATTATGGGCATGGAGGTCAGGGAGGTGGCTAGCTTGCTGTTTTTGTTCTGTTTCTGTTTCATTCAGAGTTATATTTTCAGCAGTTTTCCCATGGTCTTCTTCTTCGTATTCTTCCAGAGTAGCCATTATGTTGAAATCCATGGGTTGTATGTTTGTATTTCCATTATCTGATCTCGGCTCCTCTGAGGATTGGTCATTGTAGAGGATAAAAGAGTCTAGATCTGTATGTACATAGTATAATGGTGAGTTTTCAGGTTTCTCGGGGCTACTGACTAAAAATTTCATCTGAGACTCTCTATACAGTCTTCTAAGTTGGCCAAATATAGGGATAGTGGCATATGAGCCATCCATCTGCATTGTTCCTTGCAGTTTGGCTCCCCATGATCTTGAAAATAGCATGCCATACTTTGGTGGCACATCTGCCACCACAACATCCATGACCATACACTTGGCAGGAATCTGGGTTAAACTCACACACAAGTCTTTGATTAGGCCTAGGCATTTTACTCTACTAGAGTCAAATGAGTATAAGTCTTTGTAAGGTCTGGTAATTTCTAGGCCTAGCCTTTCCATCACTACCTTAGGCATTAGATTGTGTGATGCACCAGAGTCATGCATGGCATTATGAAGGATCTTGTCATGAATGTTGAGACTGATATAAAAAGGTGGAACTACCCCTTCCTGAAACTTTCCTTCAATTTTTGGACCAAAGAGTAGGGCTGGTTGATCATCATTCAGATTTACAGTATCATTGTTTTCCCCTAGATTCAATGCTTTCAAAATTTGGCCTTTATATACATTCTGAGTGGCCAGTTCAGATAATGGTACAGAGATTTTGATTTTTGCAATCTCACTCTCTAGATTGAAAGTGGACTGGACCTTTGTAATGTTCAATTCTGTTTTATTTGCTACTGCTTTAGTGGCTGAATCGGTTTGTGATTTCTCACTATGTACAAGGTTTGGAACAGTTGTATCAGGAGTATTAACCGAAGTGCTAGCACTGCTGGTTGGTTGACTTTGTTTTCCCATGACTTGGTTGTCTTTTTCCTTATGTTTACCAGAACCTTTAGCTGCTGATTTGTTGTCTGCAGTAGATGCTTTAGAGGATTTATCAGGTCTTTTCTTGACGATTACCTCAGGAGTTTTGGCTTTGGAAGTATATTGGATTTTCTTGCTCCTAAGTTCATATTGTTCTCGGACCTACATCATGGCACTCTCAAATCCTAGTCTGTAATCTTCAGTTTCTAACCATTCCTCATCACAACCAGTGGTGGAGGGCTGGTCTTCTTCTGAATCATAATTTAGGATTGAGTCTTCTATTGCAAACATGTTTATTGCATTCCCTTCAGACTCTTCTATGATTCCCTCATCCTCATCTAGAAAGTTTTGGAAAGGGGGAATAACTTGTTGATTAGATTCTTTCTGTCTGTTGGGAGTGGCATTGTTGTTTCTTCTAAAGTTCTGGTTCTGGTTTTGATTTCTGTTTTGGTTACTAACTGTGACAACCATTTTCTCCATCATTTGTTGTAGCTTATCCACATTTTTAGATAATCTATCATAGTTTGGATCAGAGGTGGAAGCTACGTTGTCATCCCTATATGTTACCCTCTTCTCAGCTCTCAGTCTTGCTCTCTTTTCAATCAGGTTTGCCTCTATGTTAACTGCTCCTTTTTGCATGTCCTCTAGGATGGTATACTATTTATCTCTAAGCTCATAGGCTAGGTCAGCATCAAATCCATCGGGATATTTAGCCAGGGCCATACCTTGAGGAGGCTTCATGTGTGGCGGGAGAGCATTATAAATGCTGTTGAATCTAGTGGTGTAATCGTGAACACTCTCTCCTACATTCCTCTTAAGGGACATGTATTCTGCTAGGAGCTGGCGAGGTTTGCTCTAACCTCCCATTTGTTTATAAAGGTTTGGTATAATGCAGGGAGATCTTGAATACTGCCAGGAGGCAACCCTTTAAACCATTTCTTGACCTCGCCCCCTAAGCTTTGGGCAAAGATCCTCATTTTGATTGTTTCATCATCAATTTCCATATAATCAAAAGAGTCCTCCATCTTATCTAAATGTTGCTGAGCTGTGATGGATTCTTTAGCAGTGAAGTGTGGGATTTTTGATTGATAATCATTGGGCAAGGGTAACAAGGGTTGAGGTAAAAGCAAAGGTGCATACCAGGCTGCCATAATGATGTTCTGATGGGATAAAGGGCTAGCTTGAGCAGCTGGTATTTGGATGACAGGGATGTTTGGACCAGCAGAAGTCTGTTGAGCCGATCTAGGGTGAGAGAGCCCCAAGTTGTGAAGGAAGTGAAAATCAGGTGGAGTAGAAGGAGGGGTTTCATTGTCCCTAGGGTCCGGCTGGTCTGAAACACTGAATGACCTAGTTCTAGGTAATCTGTTTTGAAGGTCTAGGTCGAAGAAAGGGTCTAATAGAGCTGCAAGATCTTCTGGTGCAGAATTAGCTCTATGAATGTTGCTGGAAATAGTTGATCTCCTACTTACAGGTGTTCTCTTAAGGATTTTCTCAGGATTATCAACTATTTCAGGTGGGTTTGGATCAGGGCAAGCTCTCGTATGAATGGTTCTGTGAGCTAGAATGTTGTTCTTGAACTAAGCAGCTTAACCCTACTTGTTACTTCTATTGAGGTTGATATTGTCTCAGGGCTGGTCTCCCAACGGAGTCTTCATTATGTTTCGATTCTGGTCTCCCAGTGGAGTCTGATGTGAAACCAAGATGATCAGCAGGCCTACTGATCACCAGTGGAGTATTTTAACGTTTAGGAGCTATGGAGTCGCCAGGTGGAAAGGTTTAAGGTATTTCAGGGGATACACTGTCCACCACAGTGCTGATGAAATATCCCTTTTCAAGGATATCCCACTAAACACAGCAAACTCTAACCAGAGATTGACTGGGAGGGCATTTACCAGATATGTCACCTCAAAGAAGAGGATGAGATCCGGAGGCTACCTGGCCCTTTCTAGGCTCTGTCTAAGAGTATGGGGTAAAACACACAAGAGGTAAGTGGAATGGGAAGGATAAGTGTTTTACTACCAACCTAACCAGATATTCTAGGTTTTCTGAGGTTTGGAGATGTATCAAGATGAAAGTACTCAGAAATTCCCCAGTGGAGTCGCCATTATGTTGGGGTTCCCATGTTTTGGCCAGATTGGCAAGACCAAAAGATGAGACAACATCAGAACCACTTTCAGACCTTAGGATCTAGCCCTCCTAGGTCCAGAGAGGGATCTCTCTATACAAGTCAAAGGATATGTCTTTGAAGCTCTAAGTTATGATTTTAGGCTAGTTATGAAGCACAGGGTTGTTGGTTTGATTGTTTAGGTTTGGTTGGAGGGAATCAGGAAAAGAAGGTCCAATAGAAGACAAGGATGAGCAAAGGGGAAGCTAGGCAGAGACAAATAACTCAAAGAAAATCAAAGCCATTGGGCTATGGAGTCAAGAAAGGATTTATTTGTAATCAATGTGCAAGCTTTCAGTTGGGCTAGTCATCTAGAGCATTTGGATCTTGAAGGAGATATTTGGAATGGGACATTAAGGATTGAAAATGAAAGGAGGAGAACCAACCAACTCTGTCTATAGATCAGACCAGAGGTCATTTAACTCCAGGCCTGCTTGGACATAATTAGAGGTGAAACAAGGGATCTTGGAAAGGTTTAATTGGGATGGAAAGCTCCTAGAGAGACAGAGATCAGGTTCTAGACCTCCAGGATTCTCAACACATTCAACTAAATCCTAACAAGAACATCTAAATACAGATTTCATTAATTCATACATCAGAGAGCAGGCAATAACATCCACTACACTGGTTAAACCAATTGAAATCAACATTCAGATACACATATAAGCAGAAAATATTAAGGGTTGGGAGAGCAGCAACATAAGGTACCTATCAAGGGTAAATCTTATGCTAAACTTCTGATGCAAGCCTGAAGAAACATGATGAAATGAAAGCAAGTCAATCACAAATACAGAGAAAGGAAAACATCACCAGCTGCTTTAGATCAGGATCCAAAGAAACATGTTTGTCATATTAAAAACAACACCAATCAGGTACATCATAGCCCATAGCTTGAACATTCAGTCTGAATACATCAAATCTCAGCCTATCTTACAATATACACAGAGAACTTGTCTCAAGAGGAGAATACTTTCATTTCACTGATATCTCATCAACAACCATTACAAAGTTTCCTTTTGTGCTTTATAGCAAAGGATGAACCTAAGATTGACTGAAGGAGTAGGTGAAAATTAAATGTATCATTAAACATAACAATGAATGCAGGGCCGAAACCCATTCTACTTGACCTGCTATGTATTTAATCTCTGTCACCTTCCTTTTGAAAGAATGATCTTCTCCAGATCTGATCTTGACATTTTTGGCTGAAGTACTCCTGGTGTCTTGATCAAAAATAAAATAAACTACTGAAAGGCCTGTCACATAAATGCTACGATGGTTTTGAACTGTTGTCTGGTGGAATCCTTTTCAGGGACACTGTGTGTAAATAAAACAGTATGGGTGCCCTGTACCTGATAAAGAAAAACATTCTACTAACGAAAACCTTACCTTTTTCCTGCGCTCAGGATCCTTTGATCGATCCTCGGGGTCTGTGATCTGTTGCTCTTCCTTTGAAAACACTGATTTAAGGCTCTGGATCTTCGTTAGCATGCCTTAACCTTCCTTTTGCTCTACTGAATGACTCTACCATTTTCATTTTTCTTCTGATAGGGTAGCTCGGGCTTTTAATAGAGCTGAAAGGTTTTCCACAGAGTTTTGAATCCTTTTCTTTAAAGAAAATCCTGTCAGCCGCCTTCTTTGACTTTCTCGTGGTAGTACCAGCTCTTGGATTTAATACTGTATGGACATATTTTCCATGTAGAATCATGGCGGTATTTCATCCTTGGAAACCCTGCAAAACAACAAACTTGTGAGGAAAACCATGGATGTGAATGATGGAGGAGGTGGGGACACACTGTGGACGTGGAAACAAGCCATGCAGATGGAGAACTGGGGAGAAATCGTGACGTAATGTTGAAACAAGATTTGATGGGGGGGAGTTGGCGGAACACAGAGCGACCATACGTGAAAAATGAATGATAATCGTGAAAAAACACGAAAAGAGCCAATTATACGTAATGGGCAGGGAGGGAGTACGGAGTGTGCACGTGGAGCTGACGTGGCGAGGCGGGGTGATGAGGAACGGTCAACGGAAGACAAACGAACCTGGGCCGTCCATCGGGGTGGAGATCGACGGTTGAGAACAGCAGACGGTGGGCCAACGGGTATGATGATTGGGCATTAAGCAGTGTGTAGGTTCGATGAATGAGCGTCGTTGGATGAGGGCTCCAAGATCTAACGGCCGAGGTGAATTCCACTGCCCGGCTTTCATCCGGGAGATAATGCGCGAAATGGGCGATTTTCGAAATAGTACACTCGGACATGCATCACCCAGCGTATGGAATCGCTGGGTCTGTGGGAAATACCATCGGCTATGGATGGGTGGTGCGGAATGAAACCACCAGTTTTGAAACGCGAAGGCGGGGTGGGGACCACCGTTTCGAACGATCTCTGCACCGTCGGATCATACATTAATTTGGACGGTGGAGATGAACTACGGGGGGGCAAAGGTGTTTGGGCACGGAAATTTGGAGCGACCCCTCGTAGTCAATAACAACCGTTCGATCAGGTTGTCCCATATCCCAAGGAGTAAACTGCGGGGGCTCCATGGTTTGACTCTACGGATGGAGAAGAGCCTCCGCAGGGGAAAAGCTTTGGTCACGGCGTTAGGCTATATGGAGTGGAAAGGCGCGGGGCTAGCGGAGAAGGGGGCTAGGCTTAATATAAGGTTTAAAGTGGGTTTTTCAAGCCTTTCTGATGTATTTTGAGACTATGGGAGGGCAACGATGGAAGGACCAAGGTGTATTTGAATGAAACAAAGGGTGTATGGAGGATCTTATGGGGATTTTGGGGAATTTAAGAGGGTGATAGGGAGACTTTAACAAAGGGAGAGGGGGAAAGTGATATTTTTCAAAGGCATAAAGGGAAATAATGGGCCTTTTGAGAAATGGATCAGCAGAGGGACTACATGTTAGGTACAGCACACAGAGGCTTCAAGGAGGATGAATTTTCCGGGGAAAGGCATTCCTTGAAGGCTCCAAAACAATCCAGCCCCCAACTTTCTTTCCAAGAATTTTACAGGGGGGCTAACACTAAGCTCCAACACAAAAGCATCAAACAGTTAAGAGAAAATTTACTGTAAAGAGGGCCGATTCAAATAATATGCCACAGAAATCAAATATCAGAAGGTGTATGCGGTGAAAGAAATATAGGAAGATATTAGTTATCTTTGGTCTGATACCCAGATACACAACAGAACCATGTATGGGCTTATCAATCTAAGAATCCATACATGACAATGGCGTTTTAAAAGCACCCTCCCAAAGAAACTAATATAGCAGAAAGATGGATGAAATGAACATGAAACAGTATATCATGCATGAGCCATATTTAAAGCGCTTGACTGATTTAAGTATGGGCATCAACTAGGATGAATCCTTACCAAACCAGTGAGCCACTCGCATTCCAAAACATGATACAAGAAAATGGATGAAATGAGATGTTATATTAACACGTAAGAGAAAGTTACAGACTGTGGAATACCAAAGACCAGAATCCTCTAAGACAGATATAACTCCTCCTCACTGAGACCCTACGGGCTCTGAACCTTCATATAAAAGCTTTACAAAATGTATACAAAAATTGCCTTTCACTACACAATTCTCTGATAAAAATCTGGAACCCTTACAATGTCTTTCTTCTGGAGTTTTATAGGAGAGACTGAAAACTCCAGAAAATGAGGTAGGCGATGCTCATTTAATTGGCTTAATTTAAACAAAATGGCGGAAAACCTTTGCGCCCACACTGCTGAATGACCATGCTGAGCTGTGTGTACTCTGCTGCCAACAGAAATAAATGCACTGGGTTGAAAATCTCTTCAGGAACACGGTATAGAGAGAAATTCACATGAAATTTCTATCCTTTCCTGAAGAAAATTCGGCTGAAATAAACCTTGAGGGCATTTTTTTCTGTGAAAATATCTTTCTAGTGATCTACAGGGTCTTCGATCCGGTACTTTGCCTCTAAAAGGGTATGTAAAAGCCCCAAAGTCCTTAAATACATTTCTTTAATGCCCTGCTCTTCACTGATATTCTCTATCTGCGCCATTAATTCTTCATCTGCTCAACCTGTGCATTTGAATGACCCTGGAGGGTTTAATAGATTTAAATCCTTGCTTACTTTAATGGTGGTCATATCATAGCAGCTCCCGGATCTTTTTTCATAAATTTTGCTCCTGAAACATGGTCCTATCATGCGTTATCGGCTTCTGTAATGGAGGCGGTGAATCATGATAATTCTCTGCCACGGCAAACCTGTAAAACCACAAACTCGTTAAAGAAAACTAGACACAGGGATGGTGAACGTGGCGAGGTTGATGGAAATGGTGGTGCAGACTTGGCGGAATGATGAAACGATGCGGGGTGGCGGAGAGATGCAGAGGAACGATGGAGGACGGGCTGGTGCTAGCTTTCCATGTAAAATGTTGAAATATGATTTATGAATGAAATATGTGAATGGTGGAGGAGAAACACGATAGACGCGTGGGATGATGACATGGTGGGAGACTCGGTCAACAGGTGGTCACGCAAATGATCTGGGCCACACATTTCGTAGCGATATCAATTCCAAGTAGGAATGCATTGTACAATGACCGACTGGTGACCTTGGACACTCGTAGGCTCACATTAACACCTCTGCAATTATTACATCAAGCGTGTTGGATATTATGATGCAGTGTTGTCCTTGATGGCAACCCACTTGATGAAGATGATGGCAACCTACTTGATGAAGTTGTTCTGACTTGATGAACTTGTTAAATGATGTAAATAAGGATGTATATACAATGAGTACGTAAGGTATTGATGGAAGGAATGTCAGTATGTGCCAGAACATGATGAAAAGAGTATGTCTCAAGGCATACGCGGATTTGTCTAGAAGAAGTAGCGTATGCACGCGGGAAATAACGTGCTAAGTCGCGTATGGGAAAAAGCGCTCTAATTTTATAAAACCAGGGGTAACTACCATGGTATTGACCCATTGTATTGAATGATGGTTCGCCTATGTGATCCCGTCCAGGAATACCATTGGAAGTTATGTGGTTTTGACTCATGGTATTGATGAAGGGTAACCCTATATAAGGAGAAGAAAATCATTGTGCAAAAGGGGTGCATGTGTCTGGGATTTGATGAATACTTCACTCTGAAGTATATCTGTATGGTTGAACCCTATTCCTAACTGATAGATCTGAACCTATGATGCAATTATGAACATGATGAAGGCTCAAGATCTCTAGATCTAGAAATGGTGAAAGTCAAGGATGATCTGAAAAGAAGTGAAGAAGACCTGGCGCAATCCTGTTGAAGAGATTGAAGAAATCTGGGTAAGTTTATAGATCTGGTCTGTACTGCAAAGTTTATCTTTTATAGATCTATACGCAGGTTCATTTCATGAAAAGTGCGTGTATACGTGGGTCTGTGGAAGGAAAAGTGCCGAGTTCAGGGGGTCGTAGCTCCCTTCCAGGAGAGGCTGGTAAACGAGAGCAGGGGGTTGTAACTCCCTTCCAAGATAGGCTGGTAAACGAGAGAAGGTTGTAGCCTTCTGCAGGTGGGTGCCCGCGTGCTGGTCTGAGTCTGCACCAGTACATGATTGTAAGAATTTTTCTTAATAATAAATTTTGAAGGCTGAAACGATGGCAGCGGTGGTTTTCTCCCGAATTGGGTTTCCACCTAAAAATCCTGGTGTTCATGTGTGTTGCATATGTGTGATGGTTATTCTATTCTGTCTGCACCTGTTTACTATTTCTGAAATATCTGATGAATGAATAATGCAATGATCTGAGTTAAGATTCAAACACATAATTAGATCTCTGGACATACACGAGTTCTGTAAAGGATATCTGTGTATATATGCTAGTTTCCTTCAGTAAAGTAGCGTATGGGTTTTTAGAAAGGAAAAAGTAAAATTTTGATT
Source organism: Pinus albicaulis (assembly GCA_034641835.2). Classification (NCBI taxonomy): domain Eukaryota; kingdom Viridiplantae; phylum Streptophyta; class Pinopsida; order Pinales; family Pinaceae; genus Pinus; species Pinus albicaulis. Next base: position 64,486 of record JAXQQM020071211.1, read on the forward strand.
GTCTGCACTAAACACTGATTCACCCCCCCTCTCAGTATTTTTCCCAAAAATTGGAATCAGAGTAGGTCCTTCTGAAAAATCTTAGCCGCTAGAAGGAAGATCAAGCAAGATGAGCTATCAAGAAGGAACAACATCTATCAAGCCTCCGCTCTTCAATGGAAGCAATTTAATCTTCTGGAAAATGAGGATGAGATCCTTTCTTCAGTCTATGGGAGCAGATGTATGGGCCATTGTTGAACAAGGATATCAATATCCAGCTGCTACACCAACAGATCCAACTAAAAGGAAGAATTATGAATCAAATTCAAAAGCGGTCAATGCTATAACAGGAAGTTTAACAGAATTAGAATTTTTCAAAGTCATGCAGCTGAATACAGCAAAAGAAATATGGGACAAAATCATTCTGAGTTATGAAGGTGATGCAAAGGTAAAAAGTGCAAAACTCCAAACTCTCAGAATTGAATATGAAAATTAAAGATGCATAGTGATGAGAGTATTGCCAGTTTCTTTTTACGTCTTGATGATGTTGTAAATCATATGAAAAATTTGGGAGAGACAATAACCGAAACTACTTTGGTTGAGAAAATTTTGAGATCGCTAATGGCAAAATTTGAGTCAAAAGTCTCTGCTCTTGAAGAAAAACAGGATCTTCAAAATCTTACTGTGGTGCAACTTCATGGCATACTGACTGCATATGAAATGAGAAGAGGAGGACCATCTGAAGTCAAAGAAGTTGTTTTTAGAGCTTCTACAAAAGGGAAAAAAGTACAAGAAGCAGAAGGATCAGGATATATTTCGGAAGAAGATGAGGCAAATTTTGTAAATAAACTTCAACTTGGTACAGGACGGTTTATAGGTAAGCTTCCTTTCAAATGTTTTAATTATGGAAGAGTTGGTCATTATGTTGCTAAGTGTCCTCACAAAGAAACATCTGCAAAAGGAAAGGAAGTAGCTAGAAATAAGAATCGGTCTAGCACTAGAAGAAGTTACTATACTCATGATGACAGTGATGGGGTATCTGATAGTGAGGAAGAATGTGAACAAGATCTTAGACTTCTCATGGCTTTTGAATCTAAAGAAGAAAATGATACTTTTGTGGATGCTCTAGAGGACAATGATTTTCTTTAAGAGAACAATCAACTCAAAATACGCTTAGAAGAATATAAAATTCTCTTAGAAGAAAGGAAAATAACCATCGAGACTCTGGAAAAGCAGGTTGAAGAGGCAAAGAAACACAATGAGAAATTAGAATGTGAAGTGGTAAGTGTAAGAAAAGAATTTGAGAAAACAAAGACTCTGAATTTCAGATTTTCTAAAGGATCTGAAACCTTAGATGAGATTATCAAGGTACAACGTTCTCCTCTTATAAAGATAGGTCTTGGATATATTGGAGAATCTTCTCAAGCTTCAGCACCAAATTATCTAAAAGTAGCTACAGCTGGTTTACAAAATTCTGCCACTCAGCAAGGGAATAAAGAATCTTTACAGGTAAAGCATGATCATCTTAATGCAAGGAACACTAACGGGAATATCTTTCAAAGAAGCCCCAATCAACAGGTAAATTCAAGTAGAAGATTTCATGATCGCAGAAATTTCTTCTTCAATGGACAATGTTTCTCATGTCACAATTTTGGCCATAAAGCTGCTCAATGTGTTGCATATAAAACCATCATGACAAGAGAAGCAAGAAAGAAAAGGGTTGATATTGAAACAAAGAAGAATACCTATAACGAATTTTCTCCTCTTCTAAATGAAGTTGAATGTGCTTATTGCAATAACTATGGGCATGAAGAATCTGAATGCATGAGAAAAGTTAACCCAAAAGAGCATCTTCCTTCAAAATCCAAAATATGGAAAAGGAGGGAATCACAGGTTGAAAATCGTGGCATAGCGTTATTTGTGGAAGGTGAAGAAAATCAATGGTACATTGATAGTGGATGCTCGAGACACATGACAGGTGATAAACACAAACTTCGTGCATATAGTGCTCTAGAAAAGGAAAAGAAAGTTACTTTTGGAAATGATACTCCTGCTGTAATTAAAGGAAAAGGGTTTGTGTTTCTAAAAGAAAAGGTGAAGGCTAATGATGTCATGTATGTGGATGGATTAAGGCATAACCTGTTAAGTGTAAGTCAAATGTGTGATCAAGGAACTGAAGTTGTTTTTAGTTCAAAAGAATGTGTGGTTCGTGATCTTGATACAGGTAAAACAATTATAAAAGGAAAAAGAACTCCAAGCAACTTGTATGTATTGAAGAATTGCAAAGAACAATGTTACTTGAGTAAATCTTCAGAAAACTGGCTATGGCATAGAAGGTTGGGGCATCTAAGCTTCTCTCAAATCAAAAAATCAAGCAAACTTAATGCTGTTCGTGGTCTTCCCAATATTTCTCTACCTGAAAGTATCATATGCAAATCCTGTCAATTCGGTAAGCAAACCAGAGTGCAATTCAATGCCAAGGAAGGATCGTCAAGTAAGCCTCTTGAACTCATTCATACTGTTATATGTGGACCTATGAGGAAAAATTCACCACGTGGTGAAGAATAATATATCTTATTCATTGATGATTTCTCTAGAATGTGTTGGATTGGGTTGATCAAACACAAAGATGAAGCATTTGAAAAATTTCAGATCTTCAAAGCGCTGGTTGAAAATGAATTAGATCTAAAAATCAAGTGTCTTAGATCTGATCGAGGAGGAGAATATACTTCAAATGAATTCTTTGAATTTTGTGAACAACATGGCATAAAAAGACAGTTTTCTGTAGCAGGCACTCCACAACAAAATGGCGTAGCAGAAAGAATGAATAGAACAATTGAACAAATGGCTAGAGCTATGCTTGATGATTCTAGAACACATGATATTTTTTGGGGAGAAGCAGCTCACATAGCAACAAATATTCTTAACAAGGCACATATTCGGGTAAATAGTGACAAAACTCCATATGAACTCTGGTATGGTAATTCTCCCTCTGTGAAACATTTTAGAGTTTTTGGAAGTAAATGCTTTATCAAAAATAATGATGAAAAGCTTGGCAAGTTTGAACCTAGATCAGATGAAGGAATACTTCTTGGTTACTCATCTACAAGCAGGGCATAAAAATGTTACAATAAAAGGCTTCGAAAGATTGTTGAATGTATTGATGTTGTTATTGATGAGTCTCATGCAGTCCCTAAAGAAGAAAGACAAACAACAGAAGAAGATGATGGTGACTTTTGTCCTTCTACATCAAATAGAAATGATATAGACAGTGGATCCAATGAAGAACCTGAAGATGATTTATCTGGAAAGGCTCCATCCAGATATGTTCAAAAGAATCATCCTGAATGTCAAATTTTGGGAGACAAGGAATCAGGTGTACAAACAAGGAGGACTCTTGTGGTATCTCCTAGCTATTTGGAATTTCTATCCATGATTGAACCACACAATGTCAATCAAGCTAGCAAAGATGAATTTTTGATTCAGGCCATGAATGAAGAACTTGATCAAATTGAAAAGAACCACACTTGGGAATTGGTACCAAGACCACATGACAAAAATGAAATTGGAACCAAATGGATATTCAAGAAGAAGCTAAATGAGAATGGGGACGTTATAAGAAACAAAGCTAGACTGGTTTGCAAAGGGTATACTCAACAAGGAGGTATAGACTTTGAAGAAACTTTTGCTCCTGTAGCTAGACTTGAAGCCATAAGAATGTTTCTTGCTTTTTCAAGTTATCAACAAATCAAAGTTTATTAAATGGATGTCAAATCTGCTTTCCTCAATGGTGATCTAGAAGAAGAAGTTTATATAGAACAACCAGAAGGATTCATTTTGGGAAATGATGAAAATCTTGTTTGCAGACTTAAAAAGGCTCTATATGGTCTCAAACAAGCTCCAAGGGCATGGTATTATCGTCTTGACAAATATCTTCATCAACGAGGATTTTCAAAGGGGTCTGCTGATAGTAACTTATACACAAAAATTGAAAATGATAAACTATTGATTGTGGTTGTATATGTTGATGATATCATTTTTGTAAGTAATGAAGAATCTATGAGTCAGAAATTTGCTTCTGTCATGCAACAAGAATTTGAAATGTCTTTACTTGGGGAACTAACATTCTTTCTTGGCTTACAAGTGCATCAAACTACAGAAGGTATATTCTTATCTCAAGAAAAATACCTTAAGAAAATTCTGAAGAAGTATGGGATGGAAGAGTGCAAACCTGTAAGTACACCAATGATAACCGGATGTAATCTCAGTTCTCATGATGATTCTCCCACGGTGAATCAACCAGAATACAAATCTATGATAGGAAGTCTTCTGTATCTCACTGGGACTAGACCGGATATTATGCATGCAGTTGGGATTGTTGGACGATTCCAAGCCAATCCAAAAGAGTCTCATCTTCAGGCTGTCAAAATAATATTCAAATATCTACAAGGAACTCAAGACTTTGGACTATGGTATCCAAAGAATGCTGATGTTACTCTTCATGCTTACACTGATGCAGATTGGGCTGGAAATGTTGATGATCGGAAAAGCACAAGTGGTGGTGCATTCTATATGGGGCCCCGGTTGGTATCTTGGTTTAGTAAGAAGCAAAGCTCTATTGCCTTATCTACAGCAGAAGCAGAATATGTGGCTGCCGCATCATGTTGCAATCAACTTCTCTGGATGATGCAAACCTTACAAGACATTCAAATAAAATGTTCACCTCCTATCTCCATTATGTGTGATAATACAAGTGCCATCAGTATTTCAAAGAATCCTGTTATGCATTCCAAGACCAAGCACATTCCCATCAAGTATCACTTCTTACGTGAACAAGTGCTTGAACGAAAGGTGAAGTTGGAATATGTTCCCTCCAAAGAACAAGTTGCTGATATATTTACCAAACATCTGCCCAGGGAAGCATTCGAATATCTCAGACAGAAGCTGGGAATGGTCTCTGCCTCTCAGAAGATTAGATCTGCGTAATTTCAGAAGATTAAATTGGATACGCGGGTTTCCTGAAAGACAATCGCGTATATACGCGAGTTCATACACAGAAAACCGCATATGGGTGGTTGCTGACAAAGTTTCTGGGTCAGCATTCTTCAGCACAAGCTATGGTGTTGTTTGGTATCTCTAATGTTGTATGGCTTCTCTGGTGATGTTTCATCTCTTATATTTTTTATTCATTCTCTGATATTGGGTGAAGATGCCTTGATGATTGGCTGTTGAAAGTGTTCAGGTTACTCAAGCTAAGGAGGAGTTTTGGTCATATGGAAAGGGTGCACAGGTTCAGGGGGAGCATTAGCCTGGCTGAGAATAATGCATTGTTGGCATTATGATGGTTCTGAAACTTGATCTCTTTCTTGAGGTCTTTTTGGTTTTGGTTGTGAAAAGTCATACTTGTAATTTGATGAAAAGGTCATGTTGAGACCCATGATGTAAATTGTAATATTTAGTCATGTAAGGACTTGTTCAAATTTGTAAACCTACTTGGTTGGGTAGTTGAGTCAAAATGTGTAAACCCACTTGGTTGGATATTAGAGTCGCATATGTAAATCCACTTGATTGGATCTTTGATGTAAGTATGAGTCTTGGTGATAGGAATGTCATAGAATCATGTACTTCATTGAAAAATATGTTTGAAGATTCAACATGATCTCAGGGGGAGCATGGTAACTTCAGTGCACATCAGATCTACAGAGCTCTTATGTCTACATGAGGGGAAAAACCTTGTGTTGGTTTTGATCCGCCCTTTGCCCTTGATGTCAAAGGGGGAGAGTGACATGGTGTTTGAATATCATGAATAATGGTTGTGCTTAATATATCTATCTGTTATGGTGATCAAACACCATCGTGGTTGCCATCAAGTCCAAAGGGGGAGATTGTTGGCAATATGATGCAGAGTGTTGTCCTTGATGGCAACCCACTTGATGAAGATGATGGCAACCTACTTGACGAAGTTTTTCTTCAATTGATGAACTTGTTAAATGATGTAAATCTGATGTATCTACAATGAGTACAGAAGGTAATGATGGAAGAACATGATGAAAAGAGTATGTCTCAAGGCATACGCGGATTTGTCTAGACGAAGTAGCGTATGCACATGGGAAATAACGTGCCAAGTCGCGTATGGGAAAAAGCGCTCTAAATTTGTAAAACCAGGGGTAACTACCATGGTATTGACCCATTGTATTGAATGATGGTTCGCCTATGTAATCCCGTCCAAGAATACCATTAGAAGTTATGTGGTTTTGACTCATGGTATTGATGAAGGGTAACCCTATATAAGGAGAAGAAAATCATTGTGCAAAAGGTGTGCATGTGTCTGGGCTTTGATGAATACTTCACTCTGAAGTATATCTGTATGGTTGAATCCTGTTTCTAATTGATAGATCTAAATCTATGATGCACCTATGAACATGATGAAGGCTCAAGATCTCTAGATCTAGAAATGGTGAATATCAAGGATGATTTGAAAAGAAGTGAAGAAGACCTGGCATAATCCTATTGAAGAGATTGAAGAAATCTGGGTAAGTTTATAGATCTGGTCTGTACTGCAAAGTTTATCTTTTATAGATCTATACGCAGGTTCGTTTCATGAAAAGCGCGTGTATACGCGGGTCTGTGGAAGGAAAAGCGCGTATGCGCAGTTAGGGTTTTTCCCTGGAAAATGCACTGAAGTATACGCGGGTTAGTCTTCTGGAAAGTGCGTATATACGCGGGTCTGATTAAATAAAAGCGCGTATGATTCTGATCTAATGGTTGCTGAAGGTTGAATGTGTTTCTGCATATCTATTATGAAGTCTGGGTTATATCTGATATTCTGGTTACAGTGGTCTCACTGTTCTGTTTGAAGCAATGAGCAAGGTATGATTGTTGATAAGTGAAGGGTTGTGTTGAAGCTGTTTGATCCAGTTTGAAAATTGATGAAATGTGGTCTGCAGTGGTGCTGAGGGTCGAAGCCTTCAGTCAGGGGTTTGTAGCTCCCTTCCAGGAGAGGCTGGTAAATGAGTTCAGGGGGTCGTAGCTCCCTTCCAGGAGAGGCTGGTAAACGAGAGCAGGGGGTTGTAGCTCCCTTCTAGGATAGGTTGGTAAACGATAGAAGGTTGTAGCCTTCTGCAGGTGGGTGCCTGCATGCTGGTTTGAGTCTGCACCAGTACATGATTGTAAGAAGTTTTCTTAATAATAAATTTTGAAGGCTGAAACGACGGCAGCGGTGGTTTTCTCCCGAATTGGGTTTCCACCTAAAAATCCTAGTGTTCATGTGTGTTGCATATGTGTGATGATTATTCTGTTCTGTTTGTACCTGTTTACTGATTCTGAAATATATGATGAATGAATAATGCAATGATCTGAGTTAAGATTCAAACACATAATTAGATCTCTGGGCATACGCGAGTTCTGTAAAGGATATCCGCGTATATACGCTAATTGCCTTCAGTAAAGTAGTGTATGGGTTTTTAGAAAGGAAAAAGTAAAAGTTTGATTGTACGCACTAAATGCGGTTCACCCCCCCCCTCTCGATGTTATTTTCCAACAGTGGTATCGGTGGGTCCCTTGAAAAGCTTGCGCCGCTAGAAGGGAGATCAAGCAAGATGAGCTATCAGAAGAACAACATCTATAAACCTCAGCTCTTCAATAAACAATTTAATCTTACGGAAAACAAGGTAGAGATCCTTTCTTGGATACATGGGAGCTGATGTATGGGCCATAGTTGAACAAGGATATCAATATCCAGCTGCTACACCAACAGATCCAACTAAAAGGAAGAATTATGAATCAAATGCAAAAGCGGTCAATGCTATAACAGGAAGTCTAACTAAATCAGAATTTGTCAAAGTCATGCAGATAAATACAGCAAAGGAAATATGGGACAAAATCATTCTAAGTTATGAAGGCGATGCAAAGGTAAAAAGTGCAAAACTCCAAACTCTCATAATTGAATATGAAAATTTAAAGATGCATAGTGATGAGAGTATTGCCAGTTTATTTTTACATCTTGATGATGTTGTAAATCGTATGAAAAATATGGGAGAAACAATAACCGAAACTACTTTGGTTGAGAAAATTTTGAGATCGCTAACGGAAAAATTTGAGTCAAAAGTCTCTGCTCTTGAAGAAAAATAGGATCTTCAAAATCTTACTGTGGTGCAACTTCATGGCATACTGACTGCATATGAAATGAGAAGAGGAGGACCATCTGAAGTCAAAGAAGCTGTTTTTAGAGCTTCTACAAAAGGGAAAGAAGTACAAGAAGCAGAAGGATCGGGATATATTTCGGAAGAAGATGAGGCAAATTTTGTAAAGAAACTTCAACTTGGTACAGGACGGTTTAGAGGTAAGCTTCCTTTCAAATTTTTTAATTGTGGAAGAGTTGGTCATTATGCTACTAAGTGTCCTCACAAAGAAACATCTGCAAAAGGAAAGGAAGTAGCTAGAAATAAGAACCGGTCTAGCACTAGAAGAAGTTACTATACTCATGATGACAGTGATGGGGTATCTGATAGTGAGGAAGAATGTGAACAAGATCTTAGACTTCTCATGGATTTTTAATCTAAAGAAGAAAATGATACTTTTGTGGATGCTCTAGAGGACAATGATTTTCTTGAAGAGAACAATCAACTCAAAATACGCTTAGAACAAAGCAGAATTATCTTAGAAGAATATAAAATTCTCTTAGAAGAAAGGAAAATAACCATCGAGACTCTGGAAAAGTAGGTTGAAGAGGCAAAGAAACACAATGAGAAATTAGAATGTGAAGTGGTAAGTGTAAGAAAAGAATTTGAGAAAGCAAAGACTCTGAATTTCAGATTTGCTAAAGGATCTTAAACCTTGGATGAGATTATCAAGGTACAACGTTCTCCTCTTATAAAGACAGGTCTTGGATATATTGGAGAATCTTCTCAAGCTTCAGCACCAAATTATCTAAAAGCAGCTACAGCTGGTTTACAAAATTCTGCCACTCGGCAAGGGAATAAAGAATCTTCACAGGTAAAACATGATCATCCTAATGAAAGGAACACTAATAGGAATATATTTCAAAGAAGCCCCAATCAACAGGTAAATTCAAGTAGAAGATTTCATGATCGTAGAAATTTCTTCTTCAATGGACAATGTTTCTCATGTCACAATTTTGGCCATAAAGCTGCTCAATGTGTTGCATATAAAACCATCATGACAAGAGAAGCAAGAAAGAAAAGGGTTGATATTGAAACAAAGAAGAATACCTATAACAACTTTTATCCTCTTCTAAATGAAGTTGAATGTGCTTATTGCAATAACTATGGGCATGAAGAATCTGAATGCAGGAGCAAAGTTCAGCCAAAAGAGCATCTTCCTTCAAAATCCAAAATATGGAAAAAGAAGGAATCACAGTTGAAAATTGTGGCATAGCATTATTTGCGGAAGGTGAAGAAAATCAATGGTACATTGATAGTGGATGCTCGAGACACATGACAGGTGATAAACACAAACTTTGTGCATATAGTGCTCTAGAAAAGGAAAAGAAAGTTACTTTTGGAAATGATACTCCTGCTGTAATTAAAGGAAAAGGGCCTGTGTTTTTAAAAGAAAAGGTGAAGGCCAATGATGTCATGTATGTGGATGGATTAAGGAATAATCTATTAAGTGTAAGTCAAATGTGTGATCAAGGAACTGAATTTGTCTTTAGTTCAAAAGAATGTGTGGTTCGTGATCTTGATACAGGTAAAACAATTATAAAAGGAAAAAGAACTCCAAGCAACCTGTATGTATTGAAGAATTGCAAAGAACAATGTTACTTGAGTAAATATTCAGAAAACTAGCTATGTCATAGAAGGTTGGGGCATCTAAGCTTCTCTCAAATCAACAAATCAAGCAAACTTAATGCTATTCGTGGTCTTCCCAATATTTCTCTACCTGAAAGTATCATATGCAAATCCTGTCAATTTGGTAAACAAACCAGAGTGCAATTCAATGCCAAGGAAGGATCGTCAAGTAAGCCTCTTGAAATCATTCATACTGACATATGTGGACCTATGAGGAAAAATTCACCACGTGGTGAAGAATACTATATCTTATTCATTGATGATTTCTCTAGAATGTGTTGGATTGGGTTGATCAAACACAAAGATGAAGCATTTGAAAATTTTCAAATCTTCAAAGCGCTGGTTGAAAATGAATTAGATCTAAAAATCAAGTGTCTTAGATTTGATCGAGGAGGAGAATATACATCAAATGAATTCTTTGAATTTTGCGAACAACATGGCATAAAAAGACAGTTTTCTGTAGCAGGCACTCCACAACAAAATGGCGTAGCAGAAAGAATGAATAGAACAATTCAACAAATGGCTAGAGCTATGCTTGATGATTCCGAAACACCTGACACTTTTTGGGGAGAAGCAGCTCACACAGCAGCAAATATTCTTAACAAGGCACATGTTCGGGTAAATAGTGACAAAACTCCATATGAACTCTGGTATGGTAATTCTCCCTCTGTGAAGCATTTTAGAGTTTTTGGAAGTAAATGCTTTATCAAAAATAATGATGAAAAGCTTGGTAAGTTTGAACCTAGATCAGATGAAGGGATACTTCTTGGTTACTCATCTACAAGCAGAGCATACAAATGTTACAATAAAAGGCTTCGAAAGATTGTTGAATGTATTGATGTTGTTATTGATGAGTCTCCTGCAGCTCCTAAAGAAGAAAAACAAACAACAGAAGAAGATGATGGTGACTTTTTTCCTTCTACATCAAATAGAAATGATATAGATAGTGGATCCAATGAAGAACCTGAAGATGATTTATCTGAAAAGGCTCCATCCAGATATGTTCAAAAGAATCATCCTGAATCTCAAATTTTGGGAGACAAGGAATCAGGTGTACAAACAAGGAGGACTCTTGTGGGATCTCCTAGCCATTTGGCATTTCTATCCACGATTGAACCACACAATGTCAATCAAGCTAGCAAAGATGAATGTTGGATTCAGGCCATGAATGAAGAACTTGATCAAATTGAAAAGAACCACACTTGGGAATTGGTACCAAGACCACATGATAAAAATGTCATTGGAGCCAAATGGATATTCAAGAACAAGCTAAATGAGAATTGCGACGTTATAAGAAACAAAGCTAGACTGGTTTGCAAAGGGTATACTCAACAAGAAGGTATAGACTTTGAAGAAACTTTTGCTCTTGTATCTAGACTTGAAGCCATAAGAATTTTTCTTGATTTTTGAAGTTTTCAAAAAATCAAAGTTTATCAAATGGATGTCAAATCTGATTTCCTCAATGGTGATCTAGAAGAAGAAGTTTATATATAAAAACCAGAAGGATTCATTTTTGGAAATGATGAAAATCTTGTTTGTAGACTTAAAAAGGCTCTATATGGTCTCAAACAAGCTCCAAGGGCATTGTATTATCGTCTTGACAAATATCTTCATCAACAAGGATTTTCAAAGGGGTCTGCTGACAGTAACTTATACACAAATATTGAAAATGATAAACTATTGATTGTGGTTGTATATGTTGATGATATCATTTTTGGAAGTAATGAAGAATCTATGAGTCAGAAATTTGCTTCTGTCATGCAGCAAGAATTTGAAATGTCTTTACTTGGGGAGCTAACATTCTTTCTTGGCTTACAAGTGCATCAAACTACAGAAGGTATATTCTTATCTCAAGAAAAATACCTTAAGCAAATTCTGAAGAAGTATGGGATGGAAGAGTGCAAACCTGTAAGTACACCAATGGTAACCGGATGTAATCTCAGTTCTCATGATGATTCTCCCACGGTGAATCAACCAGAATACAGATCTATGATAGGAATTCTTCTGTATCTCACTGGGACTAGACCAGATATTATGCATGCAGTTGGGATTGTTGGACGATTCCAAGCCAATCCAAAAGAGTCTCATCTTCAGGCTGTCAAAAGAATATTCAAATATCTACAAGGAACTCAAGACTTTTGACTATGGTATCCAAAGAATTCGGTGATCTTACTCTTCATGCTTACAACGGTCACAGTTAGGTGGAAATGTTGATGATCGAAGAAAGCACAAGAGGTGGTGCATTCTTTATGGGGCCCCAGTTAGTATCCTGGTTTAGCAAGAAGAAAAGCTCCATTGCCTTATCTACAGTAGAAGCAGAATATGTGGCTGCAGCATCATGTTGCACTCAACTTCTCTAGGTGATGCAAAATCTACAAGACTTTCAAATTAAATTTTCACCTCCTATCTCCATTATGTGTGATAATACAAGTGCCATCGGTATCTCAAAGAATCCTGTTATGCATTCCAAGACCAAGCACATTCCCATCAAGTATCACTTCTTACGTGAACAAGTGCTTGAACAAAAGGTGAAGTTGGAATATGTTCCCTCCAAAGAACAAGTTGCTGATATATTTACCAAACCTCTGCCCAGGGAAGCATTTGAATATCTCAGACAGAAGCTGGGAATGGTCTCCGTCTCTCAGAAGATCAGATCTGCTTAATTTCAGAAGATTAAATTGGATACGCTGGTTTCCTGAAAGACAGTCGCGTATATACGCGAGTTCATACACAGAAAACCGCGTATGGGTGGTTACTGACAAAGTTTCTAGGTCAGCATTCTTCAGCACAAGCTATGGTGTTGTTTGGTATCTCTAATGTTGTATGGCTTCTCTGGTGATGTTTCAACTCTTATATTTCTAGTTCATTCTCTGATATTGGGTGAAGATGCCTTGATGATTGGCTGTTGAAAGTGTTTAGGTTACTCAAGATAAGGAGGAGTTTTGGTCATATGGAAAGGGTGCACAGGTTCAGGGGGAGCATTAGCCTGGCTGAGAATAATGCATTGTTGGAATTATGATGGTTCTGAAACTTGATCTCTTTCTTGAGGTCTTTTTGGTTTTGGTTGTGAAAAGTCATACTTGTAATTTAATGAAAAGGTCACGTTGAGACCCATGATGTAAATTATAATATTCAGTCATGTAAGGACTTGTTCAAATATGTAAATCCAATTGGTTGGATCTTTGATGTAAGTATGAGTCTTGGTGATAGGAAGGTCATAGAATCATGTACTTCATTGAAAAATATGTTTGAAGATTCAACATGATCTCAGGGGGAGCATGGTAACTTCAGTGCACATCAGATCTGCAGAGCTCTTATGTCTACATGAATGGAAAAACCCTGTGCTGGTTTTGATCCGCCCTTTGCCCTTGATGTCAAAGGGGGAGAGTGACATGGTGATTGAATATCATGAATAATGGTTGTGCTTAATGTATCTATCTGTTATGGTGATCAAACACAATTGTGGTTTCCATCAAGTCCAAAGGGGGAGATTGTTGGAAATATGATGCAGAGTGTTGTCCTTGATGGCAACCCACTTGATGAAGATGATGGAAACCTTCTTGAAAAATTTGTTCTTGACTTGATGAACTTGTTAAATGATGGAAGGAATGTCAGTATGTGCCAGAACATGATGAAAAGATTATGTCTCAAGGCATACGCGAATTTTTCTAGACGAAGTAGCGTATGCACGCGGGAAATAACGTGCCAAGTCACGTATGGGAAAAAGCGCTCTAAATTTATAAAACCAGGGGTAACTACCATGGTATTGACCCATTATATTGAATGATGGTTTGCCTATGCGATCCCGTCCAGGAATACCATTGGAAGTTATGTGGTTCTGACTCATGGTATTGATGAAGGATAACCCTATATAAGGAGAAGAAAATCATTGTGCAAAAGGTGTGCATGTGTCTGGGCTTTGATGAATACTTCTCTCTGAAGTATATCTGTTTGGTTGAACCCTATTCCTAATTGATATGAACCTATGATGCACTTATGAACATGATGAAGCTTCAAGATCTCTGCATCTAGAAATGGTGAAAGTCAAGGATGATGCGAAAGAAGTGGAGAAGACTGGCGTAATCCTGTTGGAAGAGATTGAAGAAATGCGGGTAAGTTTGTAGATCTGGTCTGTACTGCAAAATTTATGTTTTATAGATCTATATGCAGGTTCGTTTTATGAAAAGCGTGTATATACGTGGGTCTGTGGAAAGAAAAGCGCGTATGCGCAGTTAGGGTTTTTCCCTGGAAAATGCACTGAAGTATACGCGGGTTCGTCTTCTGGAAAGCGCGTATATACGCGGGTCTGATTAAATAAAAGCGCGTATGATTTCTGATCTAATGGTTGCTGAAGGTTGAATGTGTTTCTGCTTATCTATTCTGAAGTCTGGGTTATATCTGATATTCTGGTTACAGTGGTCTCACTATTTTGTTTGAAGCAATGAGCAAGGTATGATTGTTGATAAGTGAAGGGTTGTATTGAAGCTGTTTGATCCAGTTTGAAAATTGATGAAACGTGGTCTGCAGTGGTGCTGAGGGTCGTAGCCTTCAGTCAAGGGGTTGTAGCTCCCTTCCAGGAGAGGTTGGTAAACGAGAGCAGGGGGTTATAGCTCCCTTCCAGGATAGGCTGGTAAACGAGAGAAGGTTGTAGCCTTCTGCAGGTGGGTGCCTGCATGCTGGTTTGAGTCTGCTCTAGTACATGATTGTAAGAAGTTTTCTTAATAATAAATTTTGAAGGCTGAAACGACGGCAGCGGTGGTTTTCTCCCGAATTGGGTTTCCACCTAAAAATCCTGGTGTTCATGTGTATGTGTGATGATTATTCTATTCTATCTGCACCTGTTTACTGTTTCTGAAATATCTGATGAATGAATAATGCAATGATCTGAGTTAAGATTCAAACACATAATTAGATCTCTGGACATACGCGAGTTCTGTAAAGGATATCCGCGTATATACGCTAGTTTCCTTCAGTAAAATAGCGTATGGGTTTTTAGAAAGGAAAAAGAAAAAGTTTGATTGTCTGCACTAAATACTGATTCACCCCCCCTCTCAGTATTTTTCCCAACAATTGGTATCAGAGCAGGTCCTTCTGAAAAAGCTTAGCCGCTAGAAGGAAGATCAAGCAAGATGAGCCATCAAGAAGGAACAACATCTATCAAGCCTCCGCTCTTCAATGGAAGCAATTTAATCTTCTGGAAAACGAGGATGAGATCCTTTCTTCAGTCTATGGGAGCAGATGTATGGGCCATTGTTGAACAAGGATATCAATATCCAGCTGCTACACCAACAGATCCAACTGAAAGGAAGAATTATGAATCAAATGCAAAAGCGGTCAATGCTATAACATGAAGTCTAACAGAATCAGAATTTGTCAAAGTCATGCAGCTGAATACAACAAAAGAAATATGGGACAAAATCATTCTGAGTTATGAAGGTGATGCAAAGGTAAAAAGTGCAAAACTCCAAACTCTCAGAATTGAATATGAAAATTTAAAGATGCATAGTGATGAGAGTATTGCCATTTTCTTTTTATGTCTTGATGATGTTGTAAATCGTATGAAAAATCTGGGAGAAACAATAATTGAAACTAATTTGGTTGAGAAAAATTTGAGATCGCTAACAGCAAAATTTGAGTCAAAAGTATCTCCTCTTGAAGAAAAACAGGATCTTCAAAATCTTACTGTGGTGCAACTTCATGGCATACTGACTGCATATCAAATGAGAAGAGGAGGACCATCTGAAGTCAAAGAAGCTGTTTTTAGAGCTTCAACAAAAGGGAAAGAAGTACAAGAAGCAGAAGGATCAGGATATATTTCGGAGGAAGATGAGGCAAATTTTGTAAAGAAAATTCAACTTGGTACATGACAGTTTAGAGGTAAGCTTCCTTTCAAATGTTTTAATTGTGGAAGAGTTGGTCATTATGCTGCTAAGTGTCCTCACAAAGAAACACCTGCAAAAGGAAAGGCAGTAGCTAGAAATAAGAACCGGTCTAGCACTAGAAGGAGTTACTATACTCATGATGACAGTGATGGGGTATCTGATAGTGAGGAAGAATGTGAACAAGATCTTAGACTTCTCATGGCTTTTGAATCTAAAGAAGAAAATGATACTTTTGTGGATGCTCTAGAGGACAATGATTTTCTTGAAGAGAACAATCAACTCAAAATATGCTTAGAACAAAGCAGAATTCTCTTAGAAGAATATAAAATTCTCTTAGAAGAAAGAAAAATAACCATCGAGACTCTGGAAAAGCAGGTTGAAGAGGCAAAGAAACACAATGAGAAATTAGAATGTGAAGTGGTAAGTGTAAGAAAATAATTTGAGAAATTAAAGACTCTGAATTTCAGATTTGCTAAAGGATCTGAAACCTTAGATGAGATTATCAAGGTACAACATTCTCCTCTTATAAAGACAGGTCTTGCATATATTGGAGAATCTTCTCAAGCTTCAGCCCCAAATTATCTAAAAGCAGCTACAGCTGGTTTACAAAATTATTCCACTCAGCAAGGGAATAAGGAATCTTTACAGGTAAAGCATGATCATATTAATGCAAGGAACACTAACAGGAATATATTTCAAAGAAGCCCCAATCAACAGGTAAATTCAAGTAGAAGATTTCATGATCGCAGAAATTTCTTCTTCAATGGACAATGTTTCTCATGTCACAATTTTGGCCATAAAGCTGCTCAATGTGTTGCATATAAAACCATCATGACAAGAGAAGCAAGAAAGAAAAGGGTTGATATTGAAAAAAAGAAGAATACCTATAACAACTTTTCTCCTCTTCTAAATTAAGTTGAATGTGCTTATTGCAATAACTATGGGCATGAAGAATCTGAATGCAGGAGCAAAGTTCAGCCAAAAGAGCATCTTCCTTCAAAATCCAAAATATGGAAAAAGAAGGAATCACAGGTTGAAAATTGTGGCATAGCGTTATTTGCGGAAGGTGAAGAAAATCAATGGTACATTGATAGTGGATGCTTGAGACACATGACAGGTGATAAACACAAACTTCGTGCCTATAGTGCTCTAGAAAAGGAAAAGAAAGTTACTTTTGGAAATGATACTCTTGCTGTAATTAAAGGAAAAGGGTCTGTGTTTCTAAAAGAAAAGGTGAAGGCTAATGATGTCATGTATGTGGATGGATTAAGGCATAATCTGTTAAGTGTAATTCAAATGTGTGATCAAGGAACTGAAGTTGTCTTTAGTTCAAAATAATGTGTGGTTCGTGATCTTGATACAGGTAAAACAATTATAAAAGGAAAGAGAACTCCAAGCAACCTATATGTATTGAAGAATTGCAAGGAACAATGTTACTTGAGTAAATATTCAGAAAACTGGCTATGGCATAGAAGGTTGGGGCATGTAAGCTTCTCTCAAATCAACAAATCAAGAAAACTTAATGATGTTCATGGTCTTCCCAATATTTCTCTACCTGAAAGTATCATATGCAAATCCTATCAATTCAGTAAGCAAACCAGAGTGCAATTCAATGCCAAGGAAGGATCGTGAAGTAAGCCTCTTGAACTCATTCATACTGACATATGTGGTCCTATGAGGAAAAAGTCACCACGTGGCGAAGAATACTATATCTTATTCATTCATGATTTCTCTAGAATGTGTTAGATTGGGTTGATCAAACACAAAGATGAAGCATTTGAAAATTTTCAGATCTTCAAAGCGCTGGTTGAAAATGAATTAGATCTAAAAATCAAGTGTCTTAGATCTGATCGAGGAGGAGAATATACATCAAATGAATTCTTTGAATTTTGTGAACACTATGGCATAAAAATATAGTTTTCTGTAGCAGGCACTCCACAACAAAATGGCGTAGCAGAAAGAATGAATAGAACAATTCAAGAAATGGCTAGAGCTATGCTTGATGATTCCAGAACACCTGATATTTTTTGGGGAGAAGCAGCTCACACAGCAGCAAATATTCTTAACAAGGCACATGTTCGGGTAAATAGTGACAAAACTCCATATGAACTCTGGTATGGTAATTCTCCCTTTGTGAAACATTTTAGAGTTTTTGGAAGTAAATGCTTTATCAAAAATAATGATGAAAAGCTTGGCAAGTTTGAACCTAGATCAGATGAAGGGATATTTCTTGGTTACTCATCTTCAAGCAAAGCATACACATGTTACAATAAAAGGCTTTGAAAGATTGTTGAATGTATTGATGTTGTTATTGATGAGTCTCCTGCAGCTCCTAAAGAAGAAAAACAAACAACAAAAGAAGATGATGGTGACCTATGTCCTTCTACATCAAATAGAAATGATATAGACAGTGGATCCAATGAAGAACCTGAAGATGATCTATCTGAAAAAGCTCCATCCAGATATGTTCAAAAGAATCATCATGAATCTCAAATTTTGGGAGACAAGGAATCAGGTGTACGAACAAGGAGAACTCTTGTGGGATCTTCCAGTCATCTGGCACTTCTATCCACAATTGAACCACACAATGTCAATGAAGCTAGCAAATATGAATGTTGGAATCATGCCATGGATGAAGAGCTTGATCAAATTGAAAAAAATGACACTTGGGAATTGGTACCAAGACCACATGATAAAAATGTCATTGAAACTAAATGGATTTTCAAGAACAAGTTAAATGAGAATGGGGATGTTGTAAGAAACAAAGCTAGACTGGTTTGCAAAGGGTATACTCAACAAGAAGGTATAGACTTTGAAGAAACTTTTACTCCTGTAGCTAGACTTGAAGCCATAAGAATGTTTCTTGCTTTTTCAAGTTTTCAACAAATCAAAGTTTATCAAATGGATGTTAAATCTGCATTTCTCAATGGTGATCTAGAAGAAGAAGTTTATATAGAACAACCAGAAGGATTCATTTTGGGAAATGATGAAAATCTTGTTTGTAGACTTAAAAGGGCTCTATATGGTCTCAAAAAAGCTCCAAGGGCATGGTATTATCGTCTTGACAAATATCTTCATCAACAAGGATTTTCAAAGGGGTCTGCTGATAGCAACTTATACACAAAAATTGAAAATGATAAACTATTTATTGTGGTTGTATATGTTGATGATATCATTTTTGGGAGTAACGAAGAATCTATGAGTCAAAAATTTGCTTCTGTCATGCAGCAAGAATTTGAAATGTCTTTACTTGGGAACTAACATTCTTTCTTGGCTTGCAAGTGCATCAATCTGCAGATGGTATATTCCTGTCACA
>JAXQQM020077141.1:0-15089 GCA_034641835.2 Pinus albicaulis
TACTTTCTCTTTAAAAAATGGTGCCCATGTATCCTATCAAATTGTAGTTGTTGGGAAAAATACTGAGAGGGGGGGGTGAATCAGTATTTACTGCAAATTCAAAACTTTTACTTTTTCTTGCTTCTAAAACCCATACGCTACTTTCCTGAAACAGACTCGCGTATATACGCGGATACCCTTTTTGAAACTCGCGTATGCACAGATATCTAATTATGTCATTAGTTCTTCACATAAATTATTCCATCATTCATTTATCAGATGTTTAATAAACATTAAACATGAACAGTAAGAATAGAGTAAACCATCACACAAAACATCACACATGAACACCAGGATTTTTAGGTGGAAACCCAAGTCGGGAGAAAACCACCGCTGCCGTTGCTCAGCCTTCAATATTTTATTATTGTGAAAACATCTTACAACTTATGTGCTGGTGCAGACTCCTACCAGCACGCAGGCACCCACCTGCGCTTGTTTACCAGCCTCTCCTGAAAGGGAGCTACAACCCCCTGACTGAAGGCTACAACCCTCAGCACCTCTATGGACCACGTTTCATCAATTTTCACACTGGATCCAACAACTTCAATAGAACACAACTTGCAGACCACGTTTCATCATATTTTTAGACTGGACCCTCTCCATACATTTAAACACAGTCAAACATCAACAACAGATAGCTAAAACGGAGCAGATCAGATCAGAGATTTCATACCCCATGCTTCAGCAAACCCTAGTTTGCATACGCGCTTTCCTTTTACTAATGTCGCGTATATACGCGCTTTCGTCCACATCAACCTGCGTATACCTCTGTACAAATTACAGAGTTAATTTCACTGCGCATACGCGCTTTATCTTCAGCAAATCCGCGTATATACGCGCTTCCTCTGCGGCGAACTAGCGTATGGTTCTTCAGATATTTTAGGTCATTGCAATTCTTTAGAACAAATACATCACACAGATTTTACCCTTTACTTCAGACAGATGTTCGCCTCATCTCAGATCTAATCATTCCATAAATAGATCTAGCGAGTACAATACAGATCTAGATCCCCTTCTTCTTCACTCCATCATTGGTGCATCATACTTTCAGATATTTCATTCAATTGTAACCCTTTCCATTCAGATATACTCCAGAGAGAAGTATTCATTCAAGCTCAGACATCTTGCACCCACTCTCATTATTTGCACAATGAATTTCTTCTCCTTATATAGGTTTACCCTTTTTCAATACCATGAGCCCCTTTTTCAATACCATGAGCCCAAAACTACATTACATCCGATGGTATTCCTGGACGGGGTTGTTTAGACGAATCATAACCCAATACAATGGGTCAATACCATGGTGGTTACCCCTGGTTTTGCACTTTTTGAGCGCTTTTACCCATACGCGACTTGGCACGTTGTTTCCCGCGTGCATATGCGACTTCCCCTAGACAGATCCGCGTATGCCTTGAGACATACTCTTTTCACCATAGATTTAGCACATGTTGAATTCCTTTCTTCATTGCCTTCTGTACTCATTGTAGATACATCAGATTTTCATCTTTAAACAGGTTCATCAAGACATATTCTATCAAGCACAACTTCATCAAGTAAGTTGCCATCATCTTCATCAGGTGGGTTGCCATTCAAGAACGACTCTCTTCATCATATTGTCAACAAACATCTTATCACATCATATTTACATCGTTTACCAAGTCCATCAAGTCAAGAATAACTTCATCAGGTGTATTTCCATCAAGGACAACACATGCCAATAGTCTCATGTCTTCATCTTCATTCAGTGGGTTGCCATCAAGGACAACACTCTGCATCATATTGCCAACAATCTCCCCCTTTGGACTTGATGGCAACCACGATGGTGTTTGGTTATCACAAATCATTAAGAATACAATGACACCATGTCACTCTCTCCATTTTTGACACCATTCAAACACCATGTCACTCTCCCCCTTTGACATCAAGGGCAAAGGGCGGATCCAACACACTCTCCCCCTTTTCTCCTCATGTAGAAGAAGCGTTCTGCAGATCTGATATATACTGAAGTGACCAAGCTCCCCCTGAGTTCATGCTGAATCTTCAAACAAATTTTCCAATGAATTACATGACTCTATGAACTTCCTATCACCAACGACTCATACTTACATCAAATATCCAACCAAGTGGATTTACATATGAGACTCAACGACCTAACCAAGTGGGTTTACAAAATTGACTCAGCTACCCAATCAAGTGGGTTTACAAAATTTGACTCAGCTACCCAACCAAGTGGGTTTACAAATTTGACAAGTCCTTACATGACTGAATATTACAAATTTTACATCATGGGTCTCAACATGACCTTTTCATCAAAAATACAAATATGACTTTTCATAACCAATACCAAAAAGTCCTCAAGAAAGAGAACATATTTCAGAACCATCATAATGCCAACAATGCATTATACTCAGCAACGCTAATGCTCCCCCTGAATTTGTGCATTCATGCATCCTTTTCATATGACTAAGGCTCCCCCTTAGTTTGTGTAACCAACTCCAAAAAAGAAGAAAAGAGATATCTGCTTGTAGAAATAAGCCACTTCGAGGGGCAACCTCCAATACATTACATGAATGAACAATTCTTGGATGATACGATTCACAAAACCTCCTTTCTATATATAGGAGTCCATGGTATAACGTAATCACAAGCGAGCCTAACAATAATAATTTAAGGGCACAATAATAACAAAATGGGGATTACAAGGGTACAATAATAACAATAAGGGGGTTACACTAACAACAATAAGGGACTATACTAGTAATATAGGGACCTAACATGCCCCTCTCCTTCAAAAAAGTGTTGTCCTCAATGCTTGAGTAGCTCTGGGTGCTTCTGTATAAAATTCTCATCCTCCCATGTAGAATCTTCGGTGGGTAAGTTCTTCCACTTGATGAGATACTCTGAAATTGATCGATTCCGTAGTTGTCGAGTTCTTTTTTCCATGACTGCTTCAGGTTCCAATATGATTTTCCCTTCCCCATCAAGTTCTGGTAATACTGTTTGAACTGGAAGATTTTCACCTATAGCCTTCTTTAAGCATGAAACATGGAAAACTGGATGTACTCGCGAAGAAGCAGGAAGCTCCAATTTGTATGCCATAGTACCAATCTTTTGCAACACCTTGTAAGGACCATAGTACTTTGGCGATAATTTATTATCCTTCTTTGCTTGCTTGAGGGACATTTGTTTGTATGGTTGTAGCGGTAAAAATACCCAATCTCCTACATCAAAACTTCTCTCGCTACGATGTTGATCTGCCTGTTGTTTCATTCGATTTTGTGCCAAATTCAGGTTATCCTTTAAGAGTTGGAGAACTTCTTGCTGGTGCTCGATGTGATCTTCCACTGCTTGAACCTTCGAATTTTCCCTTAAAGATGATGTGATGGATGGTGGATGATATCCATAAAGTGCCATAAATGGGGTCATTTTTGCTGCAGTATGGAAGGAAGTGTTATACCACCATTCGGCGAGAGGTAACCACTTGACCCATTGTGTTTGTTTATCAGATACAAAACAACGAAGATATCCTTCCAAACATTTATTTACTATCTCGGTTTGACCATCGGATTGAGGATGATAAGATGAGCTATGAGCTAATTGAGTACCCAAACAAGAAAATAACTCCGTCCAAAAATTTCCAGTAAAAATGGGATCTCTGTCGCTCACAATAACCCTTGGGCTTCCATGTAGCTTTTGAATTATGTCCATAAATGTAGTAACAATTGTACTTGCTTTAAATGGATGAGATAATGCACAAAAGTGTGCATACTTGGTAAGTCTATCAACTACCACCATGATGACACTCTTTCCTTCGGACTTAGGTAAGCCTGTGATAAAATCCATTGAAATCTCCTCCCAACGTTGACTTGGAATGGATAAAGGTTGTAGAAGTCCTGGGGTCTTAATTGTTTCCACTTTATTCTGCTGGCAAACCAAACATTCCGCCACAAACTTTCGAATATCGGATTTAAGGCCATCCCAAAAAAATTCTTTCTTCACCCTGTGGTAAGTTTTTAAAAATCCTGAGTGTCCTCCTAAAGGAGAAGTGTGCAATTCGAGAAGAATCTTTTGTTTTAGTTGGGAATTCTTACAAAGATATAAGCGATCTTTGTACCATAAGGAATCATTTTTCCAACTAAATGTATCAGATGTACTAGGATCTTGCTGCAACTTTTGAATGAGTATACATACATCTTTGTCCTTCTTCCATTCATCTCTTGCTTCAGTTATCCAATCTGGTTGGATAATAGAAATGGCACAAAGCAATGCTTCCACCTCTTCATTCTTTCTTGAGAGTGCATCTGCAACAGCATTCAACTTTCCTTTTTTGTAGATTATTTCAAAGTCATAACCCAACATCTTTGTGACCCATTTTTGTTGTTCTTCTGATGATAGTCTTTGTTCCAAAAAGTGTTTAAGACTATCATGATCAGTTTTCACCTTGAAGTGTCTTCCCATTAGGTAAGTTCGCCATTTCTTTAGTGCATGTAGTATTGCTAGCATTTCCTTCTCATAAATAGGTTTCTGTAAATACTTTCCTTTGATTGGACGACTTTCAAAAGCAATGGGTCTTCCTTCCTGCATTAAAACTGCACCAATTCCATTTTCTGAAGCATCACATTCCACAATAAAGGTTTTTGTAAAGTCTGGTGTAGCTAAGACCGGTGCTAGGCACATTGCCTCTTTAAGACGTTCAAAGACCTTAGTTGCTTCAGGAGTCCATGAAAATGCATCTTTCTTCAATAATGTTGTTAGAGGTGCTGCTATTCTCCCATAATTCTTAACAAACTTGCGATAATACCCTGTTAACCCGAGAAATCCTCGCAACTGCTTTATGGTGTGGGAACTTTCCATTCCTTAATGGCTTTAATTTTGTTAGGGTCCACTTTAACACCCTCGTGAGATACAATATGACCCAGATATTCCACCTCTTGTACTCAAAAGAAACATTTGGACTTTTTTGCATATAATTGTTTCTCCTGCAATAGTTTGAGCACCCTGTCAACATGTTCAACATGATCCTTCCAAGACCTGCTGTAGATTAGTATATCATCAAAAAATACTAGCACAAATTTTCTAAGGAAGGGTTTGAAAATGGAATTCATCGACCCTTGAAATGTAGAAGGTGCATTGGTAAGGCCAAAAGGCATGACCAAAAATTCATAATGACCCTCATGAGTTCGAAATGCTCTTTTTGGAATATCTTTAGTCTTCATTCTAATTTGATGATATCCTGAACGAAGATCCAACTTGGTAGAATAAATTGCTCCATGTAATTCATCCAATAATTCATCAATCACAGGAATGGGAAATTTATCTTTAATGGTGAGCTTATTGAGCTCCCTATAATCCGGACACATTCGCCATGATCCATCCTTCTTGTGTACCAATACTACGGAAGCAAAGAAAGAACTTTGACTAGGTTGAATTATACCCGCCTCTAACATTTCTGCAATCATACGTTCAATTTCGCTCTTTTGGAAGTAAGGATATCTATAAGGCAGGATGTTTGGAGGAACACTTCCTGGAATCAAATGAATAGCATGATCATGATCACGAATAGGTGGGAGTCCTTTGGGAGTTTCAAACACCTTGGAATGATTGTCCAAGACTTGTTGGAGATCTGCAGAAATAGATGATTTTGATGTCGGAACTTCTAGTGAGCATAATAGTGCAATTACGCCTCGTTGTTCTTTCTTTAGAAGCTTTGTCATGACATTAGAGCTTATTATCCTTCCTGGCTTCCCTTCAATACCCCGTAATTCGACTTCCTTTCCTTCTGAAAAAAATTTCAAGAAAGTTCTTGAAAATTAAAAGCTACCGTCCCCAAAGATTGTAACCATTGTACTCCTAGTACAACATCAGCACCTCCCATAGGAATGGAAAGCATTGGACTAGTCAATACATATTCCCCCATGGTTAGCTTGATATTATGGCATTTTCCCGAGCAATTTATAGTTCCTACATTTGCAACCATCACTTGACATTCTGGTGCTGGGTATAGGAAACAATTTAATTCCTTGGCTACCTTACAATGAATAAAATTATGGGTGCTACCTGAATCAATCAACACTATTACCTTTTTCTTCTTGCTATGTCCTTCTATCTTGAGAGTTTGAGGAGTGGTAATTCCTGCCAATGCATTACACAATATGGTCAGACTCATTTCTTCCACTTCTAGGGCTGGTTCCTAGTGTATATCCTCTTCTTGTTCATTTTCTTCTTCTTCTTCACAATGTATGTAAAATAATTTCTTCTCAGCACACTTATGACCTTTAGTGTATTTTCTATCACAACTGTAGCAAAGCCCTTTTGCTCTTTTTTCTTCCAATTTTTTTGGTGTCAACCTTGTAGGTTGTGGAAATCTAAGCGTAGCAACACTTCCTTCTTTATAGAATTGAGTGGTAGGCTTCCTTGTCGCCATAATTTTACATTCAACTTTTCTTGCCAACCTGAATGCCTTCTCCAATGAATCAGGTTCCAAAACGCGAACTTCATGTTGGATGTTATCCTTTAAAGTGCCTATGAAGAGATCAATCCTGTGTTCCTCTGGAATATGAGTTACCCTTATATTCAATTTTTGGAAGTCCTCAATGTGCTGCCCCACTAAACCCTTTTGTTTGAGATTTATCAATTGGCTAAAGAAGGTGTTGCTCTTTGTATCCTCATAATGTGCTATCATTTCCTCCGTAAAAATTGACCAAGTGACAATTTTTTTACGGGAGCAAAGCCATTGATACCATACAAATGTATTTTGTTCTAAATGTAAAGTTGCAATGCGTACCTTTTGTGTGTTTTTCACGTTATGGAGATCAAAATATTGCTCCATCTGTAGTATCCATGTTACAGGATCCTTTCCATCAAACTTTTTCATATCCATTTTTGGAATATGGTGGTTCTTCCCGCCAACATTCGAGTTTATGAAATCATGATTAACATTTATTTTGTTCTCATCATGAGGTTCTTCTCCTATATTTCCACCATTAGGAATCATTTCTGGTTTTAAGCTTGTCATGAAGCCTTCCATGTATGCTTTTAGATCACTCTTCATGTTTTCCATGTTGTCTTTCATGTCATCCATCTTAGCTTCCACGCCATCCATCTTAGCTTCCACGCCATCCATTTTAGCTTCCATGCCTTTCTTCAAACCGTCCATCTTCACTTCCATGCCTTTCTTCAAAACTTCCATTTCATTTTTTGTTGCTCTTTGCGAGAGTGAAAACTATTGCATTTGCTCTTGTAATTTTGATAGATCATGTTGCAATTCTTCATCTTCATGAGTCATAGTAGACCTTTCTGAAGGCTTAATGGGTGTTGAATTCTTTTTAGGGGCCATTTTAAAATCCAATATTGATATCTATTCTACAAGTTGCCCTTGGAATCAATTCAACTTGATTCTTCAAACAAGACTTATGTAATTCGGAAAAAAAAATACACACCTTTTACTAGCTTTTAGGAGCTCAATATTGAAATTGAATTATCTCTGTAATTGAAAATATTCGATATCTCAAATTCATCCCTGTAGTAGCTCTCTGAAGCTTCTTTCAAATGCCATAGGTCTGACCTGATTTGGATTCTCCAAGACAAATTTGTGTCCAATCTCCCACAATGACCTAATTTTGGACTGGTTCAGTAGAGCGAACTTGTACGACTTGCCACGTGTCACTTTTTTGTTCTTTGTCTCTGAAATTAATATCCAAGAAACGGCAGGCCATGTACTTGCGAACACTTTTGACGGCACTCCAATCCAATCTATAGAGAGAGAGTTATTGAACTTTTCCCACGATCACCTCTTTGAGATGAAATTCAGGAGCCTGAAAAAGCACTACCTTCCACAGATCATATCTCCAAAAATATTGCGAACCAAGCTCTGAAATTTTTTGACGAATTTTCTCAGGATTTCAGCTTTGCACCATATGAATTTCAGATTTTGAACCTTCGTAGAAACATTTTTATAGCGAAAATTCCGCGATGACCTGTTTAGGAGCTTGAAAAAAGGCCTAACTTCCACAGATGATATCTCCGCAAATATTACGAACCAAGCTCTGAAATTTTTAGACAATCTTCCTCAGGATTGCAGCTTCGCACCCTAAAAATTTCAGCTTCTGAAACTTCTTAGAAAAAAATTTATAGCGAAAATTCCACGATGACTTTGTTTGGAGCGATGGAAACCTAGAATCACGAGCCTCGTGCAAATGTTGTGTAACCAACTCCAAAAAAGAAGAGAGAAAAGAGATATCAACGCCTTAGAAATAAGCCACTTCGAGGGGGAAACCTCCAATACATTACATGAATGAACAATTCTTGGATACAATTCACAAAACCTCCTTTCTATATATGAGAGTCCATGGGGCCATAATGTAATCCTAGCGAACCCCAACAATAATAATTTAAGGGCACAATAATAACAATATGGGGGTTACGAGGTACAACAATAACAATAAGGGGTTTACTAACAATAATAAGGGGCTATACTAGTGATATAGGGACCTAACCCTTAGTTTGTGCATCCTGAACACTTTTACCAACAAGAACACTTTTACCAACAAATCATCAAGGCCTCTTTATAAAAACATTAGAAAAAGAATTATGAGAACTGGAGCACCACCAGAGATACCAAACAATATCAAAGTCACCAAACAGCACTGTAGCTGTGCTGAGGAGAGCTGACTCCAAACAGAAAAATGTCAGCAATCAGACATACGCGGTTTTCTGTGCAGGAACTCGCGTATATACACGACTATGTTTCAGGAAACCCGTGTATCCAATGCCATCTTCTAAATTTATGCAGATTTTTTCTTTTGACTAAGAGAGAACACTCCCAGCTTCTGTCTTAGATACTCGAACGCTTCCCTGGGCAGAGGTTTGGTAAAGATATCAGCAACTTGTTCTTTGGAGGGAACATACTCCAACTTCACCTTTTGCTCAAGCACTTGTTCACGTAAGAAGTGATACTTGATGAGAATGTGCTTGGTCTTCGAATGCATAACAGGATTCTTTGAAATACTGATGGCACTTGTATTGTCACACTTAATGGGGACAAGAGGTGTACATTTGATTTGAAAATCTTGTAAGGTTTGCATCATCCAAAGGAGTTGAGTGCAACAAGATGCGGCAGCCACATATTCTGCTTCTGCTGTAGATAAGGCAATAGAGTTTTGCTTCTTGCTGAACCAAGATACTAACCGGGGTCCCATATAGAATGCACCACCACTAGTGCTTTTCCGATCATCAACACTTCTAGCCTAATCTGCATCAGTGTAAGCATGAAGAGTAAGATCAGCATTCTTTGGATACCATAGACCAAGGTCTTGAGTTCTTTGAAGATATTTGAAAATTCTTTTAACAGCCTGAAGGTGAGACTCTTTTGGATTAGCTTGGAATCGTCCAACAATCCCAACTGCATGCATAATGTCTGGTCTAGTCCCAGTGAGATAAAGTAGACTTCCTATCATTGATCTGTATTCTGGTTGATTCACCGTGGGAGAATCATCATGAGAACTGAGATTGCATCTAGTTATCATTGGTGTACTTACAGGTTTGCATTCTTCCATGCCATACTTCTTCAGAATTTGCTTAAGATATTTTTCTTGTGATAGGAATATACCATCTGCAGTTTGATGCACTTGTAAGCCAAGAAAGAATGTTAGTTCTCCAAGTAGGGACATTTCAAATTCGTGCTGCATGACAGAAGCAAATTTTTGACTCAAAGATTCTTCGTTACTCCCAAAAATGATATCATCAACATATACAACCACAATCAATAGTTTACCATTTTCAACTTTTGTGTATAAGTTGCTATCAGCAGACCCCTTTGAAAATCCTTTTTGATGAAGATATTTGTCAAGGCGATAATACCAAGCCCTTGGAGCTTGTTTGAGACCATATAGAGCTTTTTTAAGTCTACAAACAAGATTTGCATCATTTCCCAAAATGAATCCTTCCGGTTGTTCTATATATACTTCTTCTTCTAGATCACCATTAAGAAAAGCAGACTTAACATCCATTTGATAAACTTTTATTCGTTGATAGCTTGAGAAAGCAAGAAACATTCTTATGGCTTCAAGTCTAGCTACAGGAGCAAAAGTTTCTTCAAAGTCTATACCTTCTTGTTGAGTATACCTTTTGCAAACCAGTCTAGCTTTGTTTCTTACAACATCCCCATTCTCATTTAACTTGTTCTTGAAAATCCATTTAGTTCCAATGACATTTTTATCATGTGGTCTTAGTACCAATTCCCAAGTGTCATTCTTTTCAATTTGATCAAGCTCTTCATTCATGGCTTGCCTCCAACATTCATCTTTGCTAGCTTGATTGACATTGTGTGGTTCAATTGTGGATAGAAGAGCCAGATGATTAGAAGATCCCACAAGAGTTCTCCTTGTTCGTACACCTGATTCCTTGTCACCCAAAATTTGAGATTCAGGATGATTCTTTTGCACATATCTGGATGGAGCTTTTTCAGATAGATCATCTTTAGGTTCTTCATTGGATCCAATATCATTTGATGTAGAAGGACATAGGTCACCATCATCTTCTTTTGTTGTTTGTTTTTCTTCTTTAGGAGCTGCAGGAGACTCATCAATAACAACATCAATACATTCAACAATCTTTCGAAGCCTTTTATTGTAACATTTGTATGCTTTTCTTGAAGATGAGTAACCAAGAAATATCCCTTCATCTGATCTAGGTTCAAACTTGCCAAGCTTTTCATCATTATTTTTGATAAAGAATTTACTTCCAAAAACTCTAAAATGCTTCACAGATGGAGAATTACCATACCAAAGTTCATATGGAGTTTTGTCACTATTTACTCGAACATGAGCCTTGTTGAGAATGTTGGCTGCTGTATGTGCTGCTTCTCCCCAGAACATGTCAGGAGTTCCAGAATCATCGAGCATAGCTCTAGCCATTTGTTGAATTGTTATATTCATTCTTTCTGCTACGCCATTTTGTTGTGGAGTACCTGCTACAGAGAATTGTCTTTTTATGCCATGCTGTTCACAAAATTCAAAGAATTCATTTGATGTATATTCTCCTCCTCGATCAGATCTAAGACACTTGATTTTTAGATCTAATTCATTTTCAACTAATGCTTTGAAGATTTGAAATTTTTCAAATGCTTCATCTTTGTGTTTAATGAGCCCGATCCAACACATTCTAGAGTAATCATCAATAAATAAGATATAGTATTCTTCCCCACATGGTGAATTTTTCCTCATAGGTCCACATATGTCAGTATGAATGAGTTCAAGAGGCTTACTTGATGATCCTTCTTTGGCATTAAATCGTACTCTGGTCTGCTTACCGAATTGACAAGATTTGCATATGATACTTTCTGGTAGATTAATATTGGGAAGACCACGAACAAATTGAAGTCTGCTTGCTTTGTTGATTTGAGAGAAGCTCAGATGCCCCAGCCTTCTATGCCATAGCCAATTTTCTGAAGACTTGCTCAAGTAACATTGATCTATACCGTTTAGTACATACAAGTTGCTAGGATTTCTTTTTCCTTTTATAATGATTTTACCTGTATCAAGATCACGAACCACACATTCTTTTGAACTAAAGACCACTTCTGTTCCTTGATCACACATTTTACTTACACTTAACAAGTTATGTCTTAATCCATCCACATACATGACATCATTAGCCTTCACCTTTTCTTTTAGAAATACTGACTCTTTTCCTTTAATTACAGCAGGAGTATCATTTCCAAATGTAACTTTCCCAGAAATTTCTGCGATCATGAAATCTTCTATTTGAATTTACCTATTGGTTGTTGCTTCTTTGAGGGATCTCCCTGTTAGTGGTCCTTGATTTGAGATGATCATGCTTTACCTGTAAAGATCCTTTGTTCCCTTGCTGAGTGGCTGAATGAAGAGAACCAGTTGTGACTGCTTTCAGATAATTTGGTGCTGAAGTCTGGGAAGATTCCCCAGTATATCCAAGACCTGTTTTTATAAGAGGAGACCATTGTGTCTTGATAATCTCATCTAAGGTTTCTGAACCTTTAGCAAATCTAAGATTGAGAGTCTTCACTTTCTCATTATCTTTCCTTAGACTTACTACTTCACACTCCAATTCCTCAATGTGTTTTTCCTTTGCTTCAAGCTGATTTTCAAGAGTCTCTATGATTATGTTCTTTTCTTCTAGGCTTACTTTGAGTTGATTTTTTTCTTCAAGAAAATCATTGTCTTCTAGAGCATCCACAAAAGTATCCTTTTCTTCTCTTTGTTCAAAAGCCATGAGAAGTCTAAAGTCTTCTTCACATTCTTCCTCACTATTAGATGATCCATCACTGTCTTCATTAGTATAATAACTTTTTCTTGTGCTATATCGATTCTTATTCCTTCTTGCTACTTCTTTTCCTTTAGCCGATGTTTCTTTATAAGGACACTTTGCAGCATAATGACCAACTCTTCCACAATTGAAACATTTGAAAGGAAGCTTACCTTTGAATTTTCCGGTACCTAGTTGAAGTCTTCTCACAAAATTTGCTTCTTCTTCTTCTTCAGATATATAGTTGGATTCTTTGACAACTTCCTTTTCTTTTCCTTTTGCAGATGCCTTAAAAACAACTTCTTTGATTTGAGAAGGACCTCCTTGTCTCATTTCAAAAGCAGTCAGAATACCATGTAATTGAACAATAGTAAGAGTTTGTAGATCTTGCCTTTCTTCAATAGCTGAAACTTTAGAGTCAAATTTTGAAGTCAAGGATCTTAAGACTTTTTCCACCAGAGTAGTATCGGTTATGGTTTCACCCAAATTTCTCATCAGATTTACAATATCATCTAGACGAAGAAAGAAACTGGCAACACTTTCATCACTATGCATCTTCAAATTTTCATATTCAATTCTAAGAGTTTGGAGTTTTGCACTTTTTACCTTTGTGTCTCCTTCATAACTTAGAATGATTTTGTCCCATATTTCTTTTGCTGAATGTAGCTGCATCACTTTAGAAAATTATGGTTCAGACATGCTTCCTAATAAGACATTCACTGCTTTGGCATTGATTTCATACTTCTTCCTTTCAGCTGCATCAGTAGGAATACTTGCCGGGTATTGATAACCTTCTTCCATGATTGCCCATACATCTGCACCAAGACTTTGCAGATATGCTTTTGTTCGTACCTTCCAGAATATCAAATTGCTTCCATTGAATAGAGGTGGCTTTATAGACATTACTCCTTCTTGACTTCCCATTGCAACGGATCTCCTTCAAGCGATCAAGCTTCTGCAGAAGGACCTCCTCTGATACCAATTGTTGGGAAAAATACTGAGAGGGGGGGGTGAATCAGTATTTAGGGCATACTCAAAACTTTTCACTTTTTCTTACTTCTAAAACCCATACGCTACTTTCCTGATACATACTCGCGTATATACGTGGATACCCTTTATGAAACTCGCGTATACACAGAGATCTAATTATGCCATTAATTCTTCACATATATCATTCCATCATTCATTCATCAGATGTTCAATAAACAGTAAACATGTGCAGTAAGAACAGAATAAACCATCACACATAAGCATCACACATGAACACTAGGATTTTAGGTGGAAACCCAAGTCGGGAGAAAACCACCGCTGCAGTTGCTCAGCCTTCAATATTTTATTATAGAGAAAACATCTTACAACATATGTGCTGGCGCAGACTCCTACCAGCACGCAGGCACCCACCTGCGCTCGTTTACCAGCCTCTCCTGGAAGGGAGCTACAACCCCCTGACTGAAGGCTACAACCCTCAACACCTCTATGGACCACGTTTCATCAATTTTCACACTGGATCCAACAACTTCAATAGAACACAACTTGCAGACCACGTTTCATCATATTTTCAGACTGGACCCTCTCCATACATTTAAGAACAGTCAAACATCAACAACAGATAGCTAAAACAGAGCAGATCAGATCAGATATTTCATACCCCATGCTTCAACAAACCCTAGTTTTCATACGCGCTTTCCTTTTACTAATGTCGCGTATATACACGCTTTCGTCCACATCAACCTGCGTATACCTCTGTACAAATTACAGAGCTAATTTCACTGCGCATACGCGCTTTCTCTTCGACGGCTTCGGCGACCAACATACGTGCTTCACTGCGTGATAGCGTGGTTCCTTGGGCCTATTTAGGTCATTGCAATTCTTCAGAACAGATACATCACACAGATTTTACCCTTTAATTCAAACAGATGTTCGCCTCATCTCAGATCTAATCATTCCATAAACAGGTCTAGAAAATACAAATACATTTCAGATCTAGCTTCCCTTCTTCATCATTTTCTTCATAGGTTCTTCATGCATTCAGATATATCATTCAACTATAACCCTTTCCATTCAGATATACTTCAGAGAGAAGTATTCATTCAAGCTCAGACGTCTTGCACCACACTCATCATTTGCACAATGAATGTCTTCTCCTTATATAGGCTTACCCTTTTTCAATACCATGAGCCCCTTTTTCAATACCATGAGCCAAAACAATACCATGAGCCAAAACCACATTACTTTCGATGGTATTCCTGGACAGGGTCATTTAGACGAATCATTACCCAATACAATGGGTCAATACCATGGTGGTTACCCCTGGTTTTGCACTTTAAGAGCGCTTTTACCCATACGCGACTTGGCACATTGATTCCCGCGTGCATACGCGACTTCCCGTAGACAAATCCGCGTATGCCTAGAGACATACTCTTTTCATCAAGATTTAGCACATGCTGAATTCCTTTCTTCATTGCCTTCTGTACATACTGTAAATACATCAGATTTACTTCATCAAGAACATATTCTATCAAGCACAACTTCATCAAGTAAGTTGCCATCATCTTCATCAAGTGAGTTGCCATTCAAGGAAAATACTCAGCATCAAACAGCATTTCATATCAGATTTACATTATTTACCAAGTCCATCAGGTCAAGAATAACTTCATTAAGATTGTATTGCCATCAAGGACAACACATGCTAACAATCTCATGTTTCATCTTCATTAGGTGGAGTTTGCCATCAAGGACAACACTACTGCGTCATATTACTTATGAGT